>JAANSK020023578.1:0-18016 GCA_011763485.2 Isoetes engelmannii
ATACTCCAAAAAATTGACGTATCATACATAAAATACTTTTGGCATATAATACGTATGCCGTATTGAACCTATCCCTGGTCAAGACTCCCACTCCCGCATAATCTCCATAAGGAGGATGTAAAGGTATTTGTTACAGTTTTTGTCCATTCATTTCATTCGAAATTAGACTTTTAACTTGTCTTGTTGTGTTCCTTGCAATCAGATCGCGCTGGCACGAGCAAAAGACCCGTTGAAAAGCCATGGAGACCGCACAAAGAAAGCAACTGAAAGTGGACAAAAATCGTCTCATCTGGGGTTTGGCAGTTGAAAAGGGTTTCGCTATAGATTTGTAAGTGCTATAAACTCTCGGTTTGCGTTAATTGTAATGACAATTTCAAACGACATTAGATAGTTGTATTGGTCCAGGAAAATCTATACGGGTTCCCCCCTTCAAAGGAACAAGTAGTGGTAGCCACCGAAAGGGGCGCTGCTTACCTATACCAACAACTATACGACGAAGGAACTTTCCCACGTTATAACGTCGGAATACATGGGATTTATGTAATTGTAGGACTAGGAACGACGTGAATGTCTTGTTAACATTGTATTATATTTTTATATAAGAAGCAGTAGAACAAATGAACGAAGCCCTGGCCCAAGATGAAAGTGCCGACAACTTCGACGGCGACACGTCCAACCATCGCCTAGATGCAGGTGGCTCAGGTGGCTCAGGATCCCGGAGAAGCTATGTCATCTATTCAGATGATGAAGATACCAAGCCTGAGGCTTAGATTAGTTGTATACTATATTTGTAAGGGTGGATGCTCCCCTTAACGAGTCTTTTTGTTGTTCACAATCATAAGCCTACCTTGAAAACTCAAGGCTAAAAGGGTGGATGCTCCCCTTAATGAGTCGTTTTGTTTTTATTCCAAAATGTAAATGCAATATACCACTTTAAATATGTTCATCTTCTTCATAAATTTATCTTCATATTCATGTCCCCATTCTTCATATTCATCTTCTCGAAATCCAGATTCACGGGCTTCAAACCCAAATTCTCCATATTCACAATCGCGAGCCTCAGACCCATGGCCTTTATTTTCAGACTAGTCTTTTCAGAATTTGGGTTTGAAGCCCGTGAATCTGGATTTCGAGAAGATGAATATAAAGAATGGGGACATGAAAATGAATATGAAGATAAATTTATGAAGAAGATAAATATATTGCAATATACCACTTTAAACTGATACTCAAGTGACTATAGGTCCAGAGATAGGTAAGAATATACTAGAACCTATTTAATCCGTGAATACTCATATTCTTAGTATTATAAATTCAAAGTTAAATTATTTGTATCCAATTTCACCATATTTTTTATGCAAAATTAAATTACTTGTATCCAATTGCAACAATAAATTCAGTTTTTTTTTTTTTTTGGGCCTGTACAACGTCGCGTGCGAAAGGGTCTGACCACGTGGCATGTACACGTGGCAGGATGTATACGTCGCGTGCAACGTAGTCTGGATACGTGGCATGTACAAGTGGCCCGACACATGTCATGTACACGTGGCCAGTACACGTCACGTGCGACGCCAACTGGCCAAGACGCCACGTGTAGTGACACGCAGTCGAGCCACATATTCGGTCATGTGGCATGCACACGTGGCCAGTACACGTCGCGTGCGACATCAACTGGACACGTGACATGCACACGTGGACCTAAAACGTGGCACGACTGTGTGGCATGTACACGTGGCATCCTGGCCAGACGTCGCTGTCTACGTCGCGTGCGACGTCTGCAAACGTCACGTCTGCAGAACGTCTGTGGGACGTCTACGGCGACGTCTGTGAGACGTGTCTCTAGGGACGTCTGGGCGACATCATCAGACGTTGCTTAGACGTCGCGCAGACGTCGTTATAGACATCTTTTTCTTCTTGTGTCCCAGATTGCAAAACGAACCCATGAAATAAAAAAAAAATTTGCAATTACGACAGCTACTGATCCAGTCTTCAAAGTCATAGAAGCAGAAATAAACTCGATCTATAAAACTTTGCGATGACAACCCTCCAAAATGCTTCAAGACTCACAACCAAGTAGAAATTATGTGAAGGGATAGAACTAATAATGAGAACAGCCTCCATTAGTGGCACTAACTACTAATGTTGGTCTCTTATCTAGGAGTTCCAACGTAGTAGTTAGTCACCAACTGATGACTACCGATCTCCCAACCAAGCAATACGCTCAATAAGTGAATAACTCCTCTTCTATTTTGGTGTTGAAACACCTATACATACCTCAAGCTGTGATCTGTATCTATCATAAATTACTTTTGTATATCTTTTCTTCCTTTCCTTCTTTGAATTGCTGAAAATTTGTGTCGGAGATAAAATTTGACAAGAGCACATGGATGTTCTCAAATACATATACAGAACGACAACAATTAGAACCAGCATGATATATCTTGCATGATAGCAAGATTCACCAAGATTGTCATAAATACTCTAAACCATTCTCTAAAGCAATCTCTCCCCTTTTTGTTATGAAGAGCATAAATTCAGTGTTTTGAGAGTTCAGCAGATTTTGTTGACGCGTATGAAATCTAGAACATTCAGTGGATATATACCAGGTGCAGAATGGGTAGAATACTTTCCATGTTAATTTTATATTAAAATCGCACAAAGAATGCATAGCCCAACGTCATTGTGGGCTCAATAGGAAGGATCAAGAAGATATTCGTCTATGGCATAATACCAAGTAACTGGTTGAACCCTTATACTCTCTAAGATGCAACCTCCAAACAGCATTGGCTGACAAAATCCTCATATTCGTCTATTGTGGGCTCAATAGGAAGGATCAAGAAGATATTCGTCTATGGCATAATACCAAGTAACTGCTTGAACCCTTATACTCTCTAAGATGCAACCTCCAAAGAGCATTGGCTGACAAAATCCTCATATTTCGACGTCATTGTTAAGTTTCCTTACAAGTTTTCAGACATGACTTGTATGGCAGTACCAAGAGGCCATGCTGCCTCGACTTCTGATCCTTTGTAGCGTATTCTCTTCACTAATGTGATTTCTTGCTCTGGGTCAATTCCTGCAAACACACTTGGTTAATCAAGCATTTGGAATGGAATCTTGTTTCAATTTTGTTAGACAACATTATTGACTGCAGAAGCTGGAAGAAGCCTACAAGCTGCCTTCTGAGTCCAAACACTATAAACATACCAAAGCCTTCAACGAGGAGAGTGTACTCATAAACTAAATCCAGACAGATATATGGCCTATTGTCTTTCTCCACATTCGTGGCCTTTGTTTCCACCTCGTCTGATTTCATGCGACAAATCGATTCTGCAATTGCTTTGAAATTTGAAGGCCTGACTTTCGCTTCCAATGCATTTGAATCTTGAAGAATTCCTACCTGATAAGAAGATCCATCAGAATGCACGTCTCCCTATTGCCTCTCAATGACATCACGCAAAATTACCTCAAGTGCCCTGTCAAAAAAGAATGAAGCGACAATAAGTTTCTTCTGTCCATCACCTCCACCGCCGCTCCAAACACCTCCAAAGGTACATTTCATGTGCTTGCACGCTTTATTGACATTAAGTGCCAGAGACACAAGTTCCTTGCATTTGTGAAAATCTGCCCCCCCAGGTGGTGCTTTAACTTGGTAGCTGTCCCCCCCATATTTGTATAAGCCTTTAAAGCATAAAGCCAATGTTACGGGAGGCATTGACATAGAAATATATAATATATATGTCATCAGCATCATGCATATGTACCTTCAAAGCCATTCATTATGCAAGGGCAACCGGATTCATCAGCAACCTTCAGGACTTCTGCTCGTGCAGCTAAGAGACCATAATGCAAATAACTGGATACAAGTGGCATATTCTTTAAACAGAGAAATGAATTGTTTCCAAGCAAATAAAAAAAGTGCCTACCTATGGACATAAAGGTTGTAGGACTTGCCCAAGAGTTTAAGCTTCTGCACATATGAATCTTCACCCTCTTCAGGTTTGGGTGCCTTTTGTGCTGCTCCATCTGATATTGCATATGCCATCTGCACTGATCCGCCTCCAAGATCAACAATGCCCACAGTATTCTTATAACTCTTGCCCAGGAAGCCAAGAAGGTAGTTTACTGTTATCTGAAATGCAGCTTACCAAGGAGGTCTTAGGAGTATAAAAGACGCAAAGAAGATTTTCCAATTATCAATATCTGAAGGAAAAAATTACAGCCTTTCCTTATAATTTTTTTAGTAATATCTGGTCTTTAAAGCATAGTATATATTAGCAAACCGTGTTAAGAAATTATCTCCATCGTTTGGAAGTTTGAACGTGTTTATACATGGAAAGCTCCAACCAAATTTGGAACAAGAGAAAGCTTGGCAAACTCCTCGTTCATTTCATTGCTTAGCAAAGAAATAGATAGAGCCCTTGCCGAGCCATGAACTCATGTGGCACACACTTAAGATACCAGACACATGCAAGATCACTGCATTTGGCCCAAAGATACTATATTGCCATCTGCACTGATCCGCCTCCAAGATCAACAATGCCCACAGTATTCTTATAAGTCTTGCCCAGGAAGGCAAGAAGGTAGTTTACTGTTATCTGAAATGCAGCTTACCAAGGAGGTCTTAGGAGTATAAAAGACGCAAAGAAGATTTTCCAATTATCAATATCTGAAGGAAAAAATTACAGCCTTTCCTTATAATTTTTTTAGTAATATCTGGTCTTTAAAGCATAGTATATATTAGCAAACCGTGTTAAGAAATTATCTCCATCGTTTGGAAGTTTGAACGTGTTTATACATGGAAAGCTCCAACCAAATTTGGAACAAGAGAAAGCTTGGCAAACTCCTCGTTCATTTCATTTCCTAGCAAAGAAATAGATAGAGCCCTTGCCGAGCCATGAACTCATGTGGCACACACTTAAGATACCAGACACGTGCAAGATCACTGCATTTGGCCCAAAGATACTATATGGCTGAGCTACCAGACACATGCAAGATCACTTCATTTGGCCCAAAGATACTATATGACTGTCACCTAATCAAAAGGGAGAAAGAGTTGCACTAAAAGTATGTTCCCTCCTCCTTTATTCTTCTTTGATTACCACTCAGAAAAGAAAAAACTTCAGTGTGGAACAAGTATATTACCCATTGATAAGCTCCTTCCTGTTTGCCATCCAATATGGTAACCCAGGACGGAATGAACTGAAATTTGCTTTCTTCAAGTAAAGCTTTAACCTGATACATCAAGCATGTTTAGAAATGGAATCCACAAATATAAACTCAGCAAATACAAACTTACTTCTTGGAGCAATTCCTGAGATTGGCTTCCAGGGAGAGCTCTTAAACCTGCTGTGGCCTAAATGAAATACAATGTGGCCATTAAATGCACCCATATATATTTTACATTCAAAATATCTTGCAACCTACCCCAAGTTGAACAGGTGTTGATGATTGAACATTGGATGGAACAGCTTGCAATGCTTCATTTAGCAAGCTCCTGAGGGAATTTGCCCCGTCCTTCGGATTTGTGGCATAAAAACTCAAGCCAGGTTTTTTCTGCACTAGGTTGGGCATTGAAACCTCTGTCAATTCCCAGTATAAGCATGGACTGTTTGCATTAAGTATAGGAATCTCAGCAAAAAAATGGGACGAGATGAATAACGAAAAGTAATAACTCGCCATAAAGTATGACATACTGATAGTGGAGTTTGAGTTGCTTATTACAAGCATGCACTAGGTATTGTCCATTCAGAGAATGAGTTGTAAGCAATTGGTGGAACAATTTTCCAAATCATACAGTTCAGGGATCAAGCTGCTATGGCTAAAAAAAATGCAATGACATACCTGTGAGAAGAGTTCGAGACCATCACCAATCGGAACTAGATTCAGCTTCTCATCGAAACAAAACACATGCACTCTGCTTCCAGAGCTGCCAGCATCAAAAATTACAGCGTAACGTTTAGATCCAGGTTTCACCTCCGAGAAACGGTCAAATGGGTCGCCCATCTTAGATAGGCCAGATTCAACAGCAGTTCGAGGCATCAACAGCAGTATAAAAGAGATGAGAACAAGAGGAACCGAGACAACCAAAATAACACCCCTGTATCTGTACGCTTTCTCAGGAAACGTCTCCCTTCTAAGCCGCCTCATCTCTTCCTCAAAATTTTGCTGTTGGTTCCCCAGCTCAAGAACTGCACTGGGTCTATGACGGATCTTAATTTCTGCCGTTGCGCCCAACTAAATCTTTTCTCACCTGAAGTATACGAAGCTGTTGAAAACCTAGATCAATCTGTGCGCAGCCGCATTGTCAATGTTCAAGATTTTCAAAAAGATTATGCTTGTTCCAGAACAGGTTTATTGCCTGGAATTCACAATCATTTTTGCAGTTCGAAGCAGACCAGTATGTAATCTGATAGAAAAGGTGAGGAATGGGCATTCCCGATTGAAAAATGTAGGCAAGTGGTGAGATCCGGCGGCCAGGACAGGAATATAGATCGGGCAAGGAATGAGAAAGTGTCAAATATATATCCGCATTCACATATCACATTTAAAATAATAAAATCTTGCAGTGGGAGGTTGCCTGTCAAATTGCAAAATTCGAAAAACAGCCCAAAACAGCCCACCATCCTATGCAGAAAAGCAAAGAGAGCCAAAACAGGTCCCCAATAGAGGGCATATACTGTTTTGGTAGCGGTAATGGGCTTGCGCTGGTCATTACGGGGGATAAGGGCGGGTCGGGAGCCCGGAGGGCGAGCCATCGCCCGCACCCTGCTTAATGGCCAGCACAGACTTATTCCCCTGCGTAAAAGTAGGGAAAGGAAATTTTGGCCAAACCATGCAAGCACCGGCAGAGGCCATGCAGGCACAGGCCTAGCCACGCAGGCGCAGGCGCATGTCAATTATAGCTTTTTAAAACCCTTGAAATATGACGAAATTTCCTTTCCCCTCCTTTTACGGCATGTGCCACACTAAAGGCATGGTTGCATTTTAGAACCTAGTCTTTTGCGACCAAATATAACATGAAAACGCTAAGGTTGGGTTCACATGCAACCATCGCTGAAGAGGGGCCCTGTTTTGGCCCGTGCTAATTGGTGGCGGCAGGTGATAAAAGGACGAGCTTTTTTACATGACGGTGATGGCACCTTCACTGTATGTGCACTGGCTCTAAGGGGCGATTTGCATGCGTTCGACGGTGTCCTGGAAAAATATCGAGCCCTTTTTTGTGGAATGTCATAGAGGGTGTTGTTTTTGCATATGGCAAAACAGGGCCGGCGGTTGCATGTAAATCGTCCCAAGGGTGGGTTCATATGCAGCAGTCCCCTCCGACAGGCCATGTTTTACCCTGTGGAAATAGAGGATGCCCTGTGGCGGTGCTCGAAAAATGATGAGGTATTTTGCATGTTTGCGATGGCTTTGATGTTGCATGTGAACACAACCTAAAGACTTCGTTTTCAATGATGTTATGTTGTAGCCCATTAGGGTTTGACATTTATATATGTTCCACTGTAAGAATAGTTTTCGGCCACGCATCCCATTGTGTCAAAGATTCACGTTCCACAAAATGAAACAAGGTCGCATATTTTTAGTGTGATGCAATGCCGTGTCTGGAATGGAAATCGGTAAACCCATTTGTCTTGTTGTGACCACCGCCATTCATTTTTGCAAATTCTTTTTAGGATCTTCGTCAGATCCTTTAAAAACTTTGCAAAAAATCTTCGGACCTTGCGAGATCTTCATCGGCCTATAAAACTCTACCTTCTCTTGCAGGAAAAACTCTGTCAGATCTATATACTCTGTCGGATCTTCTTTTGCATGTCATTTTTGCAAGTTCTTTGTAAGAGCTTCGCCAGATTTTCAAAAACTTTGTAACACCTCTTTGGACCTTGCAAGATCTTCGCTAGATTTGTAAAACTCTCCTGGCTCTTGTGAAAACTACGTCGGTTCTATGGAGCTCTATCAGATCTTGCAAAAACTCTCTTCAAAAGCTATGCATCATCTGTTTCTGCAAAAAATGCTCCTCTATTTCTATTTTGTAGGGAACTGGCATTTAGGATGCTATAATGGCACCATAGGAGGAGCCCCACGGCCTTTGCAAGATCTTCATCGAATCTGTAAAATTCTGCCGACTTGCGAGAACTCAGTCGGGTTTGTAGACCTTTGCCGGATCTTGTTAAAACCTCTCTTCAAAAGCTCTGCCAGATCTGTTTGTGCAAAAAAAGCTCCCCTATTTCTATTTTGTAGGGGAATGGTAATTGGTCTGCCATTCTGACATACAGAAAACCCGCTTCCCGACTACCGCAAGTCGTGCGACACTTCGTGTGCCAAACCATAAATAGAAATAGGGCCCCATTTTTCTACTGCCATGCATTTTCATGGCGCCATGTGGCACCTTTTTATACTGCAGAATGGAACCCATTCTGCATTACCAAATATGTAGGTAAATTTTATGTTTTTCTTCATTTGAAGGTGAAATGCTTTCTACCACCCATAAAACTCCAAAAAAATTAGCCTTTACTCTGGGACCCAGCTACTCTATAGGTCTGTCCATGAACGGTCTCTCAACTTATAGGATGTGGTCTTTCAACTTATAGGATGTACGCTAGTATGATGAACTCCTATCCTTTTTAGAGGTCATTTTTTGCAAGATCTTCACTGGATCTTCAAAATTTTGCAATAACTGTTTGAACCTTGCAAGATGTTCACCAAATCTATAAAATTATGCAGCTTTTGCAAAAACTCTGTCAGATCAGTAGAATTCTACAAGATCTTGCAAAAGCTTAGCAGAAACACTCCCAAATATTGCAGAAACTCTCTTCCAAAATTCTACTGGATCTGTTTGTACAAAAGAACTCCCCTATTTCTATTTTGTAGCGAAAATTCAGTTGTTGCCATCCCGACACAAATACAGACCCGCTCCTGGCTATCGCCAGTCGTGGGGCTTTTCCTATGGTGGCAGAATGGCATCCCAAATGCCATTCTGACCAGATGCCATTCCCCTATACAAAATTGAAATAGGTCGCAAATTTTTGACTGACATTGCATTTTCATTAATCCTTGTGGCACCTTTCTCAATTGCAGAACGGAAGTCGACTAAACTACCAATTCTCCCCGTAACTATTAGGCTTTACTTCATTTTAGGATTGTGACAGTCATTCGGTTTTGCAGGTTGTTTTTTCTTCATAAGATCCTTGCCGGATCTTCAAAAACTTTTCAAATACTCTTTATACATCGGCTCTCCCAAAAACTCTCTTCAAAACTCTTTCGGATATTATGCAAAAAAACGCTCCTCTATTTTTATTTTATAGGAGAATGGCAGTTACGCTGCCATTCATGCACCTAAGAACCCGCTTCTAACTACCACTGATAGTAGGAGCCCTCTTGTGTTGTAGGAATGGCATCCCAAGCCATTCCTCTATGCAAAATAGAAATAGGACCGCATTTTTTTAATAACATGTATTTTCATGGTGCCACGTAGCACCTCCATACATTACAGAATGGAAGTCGGCTACACCTATTCTGCGTTACCGATTTTGCAAGTAACTTTTTACTCTTTTCTTTATTTTAAGGTTGTGAATGACATTCTCTTTTTGCAGTCATGTTTTGCAAACTCTTTCATGGATCTTCACAAACCTAGGAAAAACTCTTCAGACCTTGCAAGTTCTCCAGTGGATCTATAAAAAATTGTCAACTCTTGCAATAACTATTTCAGATCTTGCACGAACAATCTTGAACTTTGCAACTCTTCAAAAATTTGGCAGATTTGTTTGTGTAAAGAAAGCCTCACTCTTTTTCTTTTGTAAGGAAATAGCAGTTGGTCTACCATTTCGGTAACAAGAGACCCGCAATCACCTACCACTAGTCGCAGAGCTTCTTCCATGATCCATTTTCTTATACAAAAATAAAAAATTGGGTCGTTTTTTTTTTCCCTTTGGTGAAAAGGTAAATTTTTTGTATTTATTCCAAAGAATGAAAGACATAATTTTGGCAAGCATTATGCTACCATATAGTAGAATACCTCTTTTACAAAATAAGAGGAAATTGAAGCTAGGCATCAAAGTTTTACAGCCCAAATCTATCTAGCTATTTGAAAGTATAAATATGGAGAAAAGGAGTATTCCAAGCAAGTAAATCAGTTGAATCAGAATTGGCGCTCGAATTCGGCCATGATGACCTCATCAAGTGCGAACTCAAAAATTCCTTCACACCCATAGACTTGAAACCACTCTTCTAGCCAGTGTTCTGAGTGCAGAGTGTTATCCAGTAACATTACTGCACACGCTTCTCTCGGCCTCTGTTGTTTTTCAAATAAAGCCCGAAATATAGGCTTGAGAGAGATGAATTCCCATATAACATCCACTTTGAGTAGCCTCCTCAGTGGTTTTTCTCTGTAGATGTACATCTTCAGAGAATGAAGATATTCAATAAATTCCATCCCATTCAAAAATGCTTCTGCATTAGAGATTCTTCCCAACCTCTACTTTTGCAGCTTGATACATTGAGTTGTAATTATAAAAGAGAAAGGATTAGGAGGAAACATTACCAATATGTCATGGGCCTTCACTATCCAAGTATAAATGCATCAGGCCCAAGATTTTTGTATCCTCTTTAAGAAGCATCAAAGAGAATTCAAATAGACCTTTAGAGATGCCTATTCTGTCCCAGACCTTATCATAATTAGTTCCTTTCTCTATTTTATGAGCCATAGCAGTCCCATTGAGCTTGGAGATAAACTGCCCCTTAAACCAATTAAGATTATTGGGCTTCAATTGTATTGTTACCTTGTTTCTGTGGAGTCAGATGCACCACAAGGCCAAAGATTGTAGATATGGAAGCATTATCTTCATCTAGAAATTTTATTAAGTCATGACTGGAAGACCTTGTATCAGACCCAACCAAATTTTTATCCATGTCCAGAATGGTCTGACCTATGGACACTGGAAAATATGCAATATTGTTTCATCCCAACCACAACCAAGACAACATTTCTCGTCTATATCATTTTTTGAAATTTACTGCATTAGTGTCACATGAGAGACTTTGGTTAAGAACAAGCCATCTAAAGATAGTTATTTTTCTAACACAATATTGTTTCCAACCATGTCTTATGATCTTCACAGTATGCTTGTTGTTACAGTTCCACTTCATAGAAACTTTAAGAAAGAATCTGTCAAGTAGCAGAGGGTAGATTCTAGAGACTTTATAGTCTGGTTTACCTTTTATGGTCCATTGATATTTTATATCCCCTCCATAACTACTTTGAATATTTTTCTGTCAGTAACTTTCCCGACAATTCTACTGCAGAGGTCCTGCCAAGATATCCAGGCATTACCAATTATCAGATCTGCTAGGGTTTGCAAACCTGCAGCTACCCAAGATTTGTATCTCCTTGGATGTTTAAGAGCTAAACATCCATCCTGTTCATTGATAAAACCATATGCCAAAGTAAATGAAGGTTAGCACATTCATTATTCAAATCACCTTTCCTGAATAAAAAAGATGCTTCATTTCAAGCATCTAACAGCCTTCTCATTACTGGTAAAGTATTCGGAGCTGCACAAAGGTGGATAAAGGTTGATTCTGGTAGCTGATGAGGAAGACTCATCATTCCAGCTGGGTGAGATCTCTCAATCCAATATTGCATCAATTTCAGAGCTCCTCCAGGAGAGCGTACGCGAATCCCACCCTCCTGGTGATCGGTTCACCTTTCCAGCCATTGAATCCTGTGTTCAGTTGCCCTACTTCAAGAAGGTTTGAAAAAATCCAAGATCCGTCCAGGAGAGCTTGCAAAACCGCAATGTGAATTCCAGAACAAGTTTATTGCCTGGAATTCACAATCATTTTTGTAGTATGAAGCAGACCAGTATGTAGTCTGATAGAAAAAGTGAGGAATGGGCATTCCCGATTGAAAAATGTAGGCAAGTGGTGAGATCCGGAGGCTAGGACAGGAATATAGATCGGGCAAGGAATGAGAAAGTGTCAAATATATATCCGCATTCACATATCACATTTAAAATAATAAAATCTTGCAGTGGGAGGTTGCCTGTCAAATTGCAATTCGAAAAACAGCCCAAAACAGCCCACCATCCTATGTAGAAAAGCGAAGACAGCCAAAACAGGTCCCCAAGAGAGCGCATAGACTGTTTTGGTAGGGGTAATGGGCTTGCGCTGGCCATTACGGGGATGAGGGCAGGTGGGGAGCCCGGAGGGCGAGCCACCGCCGCACCCCGTGTAGTGGCCAGCGCAGGCTTATTCCCCTGCGTAAAAGTAGAAAAAGGAAATTTTGGCCAAGCCATGCAGGCACAGGCATAGGCCACGTAGGCACAGGCCCAGCCATGCAAGCACAAGCCCAACCACGCAGGCACAGGTCAGTTATAGTTTTCAAGAACTCTTGAAATATGACGAAATTTCCTTTTCCCTACAATTACGGCATGTGACAAACTAAAGGCATGGTTGCATTTTAGAACCTAGTTCTTTTGCGACCAAATATAACATGAAAATGCTAAGGTTGGGCTCACATGCAACCATCACCGAAGAGGGGCCCTGTTTTGGCTCGTGCTAATTGGCGGCGGCAGGTGATAAAAGGGCGAGCTTTTTTATATGACGGTGATGGCGCATTCACTGCATGTGAACCGGCTCTAAGGGGTGATTTGCATGGCTTCGACAATGTCCTGAAAAATGTTAAGCCCTTTTTTGAGGAGTGTCATGGAGGGTGTTGTTTTTGCATATGGCAAAACAGGGCCCGCGGTTGCATGTAAATCGTCCCAAGGCTGGGTTCACATGCAGCAGTCGCCTCCGACAGGTCCTGTTTTACCCTGTAGAAATAGAGGATGCCCTGTGGCGGTGCTCGAAAAACGGTGAGGTATTTTGCATGTTTGTGATGGCTTCGATGCTGCATGTGAACACAGCCTAAGGACTTTTTTTCAAAGATGTTATGTTGTAGCCCATTTGGATTTGACATTTATATATGTTCCACATGTAAGAATAGTTTTTGGCCACGAATCCCATTGTGCCAAAGATTTATGTTCCAAAAAATGAAACGAGGTTCGAATGTTTTTAGTGTGATGCAATGTTGTGTTTGGAATGGAAGTCGGCTAAAACCATTTTGCATTGTTGTGGCCACCGCCATTCAGTTTTGCAAGTTCTTTGTAGGACCTTTGCTAGATCCTTCAAAAACTTTGCAAAAATTCTTCGGACCTTGCAAGATCTTCGTCGGACCTATAAAACTCTACCTTCTCTTGCAGGAACAACTCTGTCGGATCTATATATTCTGTCGGATCTTCTTTTGCAAGTTCTTTGTAAGAGCTTCGCCAGATCTTCAAAAACTTCGTAAAAGCTCTTTGGACCTTGCAAGATCTTCGTCAGATATGTAAAACTCTCCTGGCTCTTGTAAAAATATGTTGGTTCTATAGAGCTCTGTCGGATCTTGCAAAAACTCTCTTCAAAAGCTCTGCATCATTTGTTTGTGCAAAAAATGCTCCTCTATTTCTATTTTGTACGGAACTGGCATTTAGGATGCCATAACGGCACCATAGGAGGAGCCCCACGGCCTTTGCAAGATCTTCATCAAATCTGTAAAATTCTGACGACTCTTGCAAGAACATTGTCAGGTTTGTAGACGTTTACCGGATATTGCAAAAACTCTCTTCAAAAGCTCTGCCAGATCTGTCGTGTTGACCTCCTATCGTTTCTAGAGGTCCTTTTCTGCAAGATCTTCATTGGATCTTCATAAACTTTGCAAAAATTCTTCGAACCTTGCAAGATGTTCACTAGATCCATAAAATTCTGCAGCTCTTGCAAAAGCTCTGTCAGATCAACAGAACTCTAGAAGACCTTGCAAAAGCTTCACAGAAACTCTCTTCCAAAATTCTAGTCTAGATCTATTCGTGCAAAAAACTCTTCTATTTTGTAGGGGAAATACAGTTGCTGCAATTCCGACGCACATACAGACCCGCTCCCGGCTACCGCCACTCGTGGGACTTTTCCTGTAGTGCCAGAATGGCATCCCAAATGCCATTCTGACCAGATGCCATTCCCCTTTACAAAATTGAAATAGGTCTCACTTTTTGAGTGGCATTGCATTTTGTGGCACCTTTCTCCATTGCAAAATGGAAGTCGACTAAACCATTAGCAATCTCCTGGTAGCTATTAGACTTTTCTTTGTTTTAGTCTTGTCACAATCATTCATTTTTGCAGGCTGGTTTTCCTTCATAAGGTCCGGGATCTTCAAAAACATTCCAAAAACTCTTTAGACATTGCAAGATCTTCACCAGATTTCTGGACTTTGGTTCTTGCAAAAACTCTTTTCAATTTTCGAATATTATGCAAAAAATCGCTCCCCTATTATTATTTTATAGGAGAGTAGCAGTTAAGTTGCCATTCGTGCACACAAGAACCCGCTTCTGACTACCACTAATAGTAGGAGCCCTCTTTTGTTGCCAGAATGTCATCCCAAGCCATTCCTCTGTACAAAATAGAAATAGGGCTGCATTTTTTTAATGGCATGCATTTTTGTGGTGCCACATGTCACCTCCATACACTACAGAACAGAAGTTGGTTACACCCATTTTGTGTCACCGGTTCTGCAGGTAACTTTTTACACTTTTCTTTATTTTAAGTTTGTGAACGACGTTCTCTTTTTGTAGGTCATGTTTTGCAAACTCTTCGACGGATCTTCACAAACCTAGCAAAAACCCCTTGTACGTTCTTCGGTGGATCTATAAAAATTTGTCAGCTCTTGCAATAATTATGTCAGATCTTGCACGAATAGTGCTAGATTTTTTGTATTCATCCCAAAGAGTGAAATACATAATATTGGCAAGCATTATGCTACCATGTAGTAGAATCCCTCTTTTAAGAAATAAGAGAAATTGAAGCTAGACATCAAAGTTTTAGAGCCAAAATTTATCTAGCTATTTGAAAGTATAAATATGGACAAAAGGAGTATTTCAAGCAAGTAAATCAGTTGAACCAGGATTGTGCTCGAATTCGGCCATAATGACCTCATCGAGTGTGAACTCCGTAGACTTGGAACCACTGTTCTAGTTCGTGTACTGAGTGTCGAGTGTTATCCAGTAACATTACTGCACAAGCTTTTTTCTGTCTATGTTGTTTTCTAAATGAAGCCTAGATTATAATCTTAGAGAGATGAATTTCCATACAACGTCCATTTTAAGCAGCCTCCTCAGTGCTTTTGCTCTGTAGACATACATCTTCAGAGAATGAAGGTATTCAATAACCTCCATCCTTCCCAATATCTGCTCCGACAACTTGGTATATGAGTTGTGATTATAGAATAGAATAGAATAGAATAGAATAGAATAGAATAGAATAGAATAGAATAGAATAGAATAGAATAGAATAGAATGTATTTTATCGTCCACGCAGGCCAATTGGCCTATGGGACCCAAAGAAAGAGAAAACAACAAGCATATTACGGCCAAGATGAAAAAACCCCCTGTCCCGAAGGGGTTTCGAGGGAAAAACCTTGGCAGCAATAAACATGCTAGTATACTGTGCAACAAGATGCCGTCGTGATCCAGAAGGGCACAACTTTCTGAAAGGTATCCTGAAGATATGATCCAAGAGATCCTACTGAGTCAGTGCTCAACAGAAGATGCAGCGGATGGTTCGGTACTACCAGTTGAGGATAATGCACCCTAATCTGTTCATACAAAGGGCAGGCTCCGAGCATGATGCTCGTCCTCAATATGGCCCCCTGGTGGCAGCACCGGCAAGTTCTTCCGTCGTGTGCTTTCCTTGCCCATCGTGCCTTTTCAATACGGAGGTGATGCCCAGGTACTGGTGTGGGGCTCATGTGAGTGTGCGGTTCACCTGCCGCCTATAGTGGGCCATCTTGACCGGTGCCATAGCCTCGGCATCCCATAACTTGCTAAGGAAACAAGCATGTAGGTATGTTTTCAATTCCTCTTGCTCCTTCTTTGTGTTGATCTGCATGCACCTGTATGCCTGGAGATGACATTGAGAAAGCCACTGGGCCTGCTTGTCCTTCCAGCAGGCTTTAAGGCATTGCAGACCATTGTGACTGCTAAGGCCACATTAAGTGGGCGTGCATCCCCCATGCGAACCACCTTCTAAAAGTACAGAGGTGGCAGCACATTGCTGCTCTCTAGAGGGTGAGTAAATCTGTTTCCTGCAACATTATCTGATACGGCACTGCGGACTTCACCCCTAGTGGTCAGGCCAAGAAAGCCTTCAGAGAAAGGGCTAGGAGGACATTACCAATGGGCCATGGGCCTTGACTATCCAAGTCTAAATGCATCAGGCTCAAGATTTTTGTATCCTGTTAAGAAGGATTGAAAAGAATTCAAATATACCTTAATAGGTGTCTATTCTATCCTAGACCTTACCATAATCAGTTCCTTTCTCTATTTTATGAGTCATAGCATTCCCACTAAGCTTGGAGATAAACTGCCTCTTAAACCAATTAAGATTAGGTGCTTCAATTATATTGGTACCTTGTTTCTGTGGAGTCAGATGCACTACAAGGCCAAAGACTGTAGCTATGAAAGCATTATCTTCATCTCGAAATTTCATAAAGTCATCACTGGAAGACCTTATATCATTTCCCAACCAAATTTGTTTCCATGTCTAGAATGGTTTGATCCAAGGACACTGGAAAATATGAAAAAATTATTTCATCCCAACCACAACCAAGGCAACATTTCTCCTCTATGTGTTTTTTTTTCTTTTTTACTGCCTTAGTGTTACATGAGAGACTTTGGTTAAGAACAAGCCATCTAAAGATAGTTATTTTCCTAACACAATATTATTTCCAACCATGTCGTATAATCTTCACTGCATGCTTGTTGTTACAGTTCCACTTCATAGAAACTTTAAGAGATGACATGTCAAGTAGCAGAGGATAAATTCTAGAGACTTTATAGTCTGGTTTACCTTTTATGGTCCAGCAATGGCTTATAGTCTATTGATATTTTGTACCCCCTCCATAACTACTTTGAAGATCTTTATGTCAATAATTGTCCCAGCAATTCTACTATAGAGGTCCTGCCAATACATCAAGGCATTACCAATTATCAGATCTGCTAGGGTTTGCAGACCTGCAGCTACACAAGCTTTGTATCTCCTTGGATGTTTAAGTGCTAAACATTTATTCCGTTCATTAGTAAAACCGATATGCCAAAAAAAAAATGAAGGTTAGCAATTCAATACACTCATTATTCAAATGACCTTCTCTGCTTAATTCCAAGCTTCTAACAGCCTTCTCATTACCGATGAAGTATTAGGAGCTGCACAAATCTGGATAAAGGTTGATTCTAGTACCTGATGGAGAAGACTCATCATTTCAGCTGGGTGAGATCTCTCAATCCAATGTTGCAACAGTTTCGGAAGTAGGGAAAAATGGTGAGGCATATTTGCATGTTTGCGATGGCTTCGGCGCTACATGTGAACACAATATAAGGACTTTTTTTCTTCAAAGATTTATGCCCATTTGGATTTGACATTTATATATGTTCCACATGTAATAATACTTTTTGGTCATGAATCCCATTGTATCAAAGATTCACGCTCCACAAATGAAACAAAGTCATAGTTTTTAGTGTGATGCAATTTCTTATTTCAAATCGAAGTCAGCTAAACCCATTTCGCATTGTTGTGACCACCGCCATTCATTTTTTGTAAGTTCTTTGTAGAAGCTTCTCCAGATCCTTCAAAATTTTGCAAAAATTTCGCAGACCTTGCAAGACCTTTCGGGTCTATAAAACTCTACCAGTTCTTTCTATCTGGGAGCGAGTGGCGGGGAGTATTCCACTACATATACCTATAGTCCTTCAGAATGATGTGGTGGTGCAGATTTGGAGGTTCATCCTGATGTTGTGTCCTCTTGTTTTGTGCGGTCTTGCTACCGGGTGCTTGCTATTCATGACACTCTGCCCCCTTCAGGCAAGTGGTCTCTGCAACTTCCAGGTTCTCGATGGCGCTCGGTTTGGATGTGGACATGGAGCTCACTTCCCCCACCGAAGGTTAGGGTGCTTCT
>JAANSK020023689.1:0-18016 GCA_011763485.2 Isoetes engelmannii
TAGTGCTTTTGCTGTTGCGCTCTCCTTCTACATTGTATCTTGTTTTCATTACCATGAATACATTCCAAGACTTCATGAGGCATTGTGGCCCCATTGCTACAACTAAAGCAAGATTGGACAAATGGGCATCCCCCATACCAATGACCTTCTGGAAGTAAATAATATGACGGTCCAGTGCAGCCCTTTGAAAGGGCAAGAAACCCGTCTCCTGCAACATGATCCGATATGGAACTGTGGACTTCACCCCAATTGCTCGTGACAAGAAGGCCTTCTGAACCTGTTCCAGATCATTCCAGGTGGCGAGGGATATCACCGGACCCCACACCTCCACTCCGTACAAGAGAACAAATTCGACCAGGGCCCCGAATAGGTGTGCCTCATGACCCCAGGCATACAACTTTGCCTTCTGACTGTTGTTCTGCATGGCATACAATGCATTGTTGGTGGCTTGTGGAGAAAATGCTGCATTTGCATTAGTGAAAGATTCACTCAACACATTGAAAGGGTAACTGAACGTGCTAGAAGGTATATAATACTTCCTTCTGATGCATTTGTTTTTGAAGTGCATGATAGAGTAAAATGTATTTACAAATATACACGTTGTGGTAGTAATGGCCATGACGAATGGACTTGTATTGTAGAGATCCCATTTGAGCACATTGATTCACCTTGCAGAAACACATTTGTTTTGATTCAATGGCTTTTTTGATCCATCTCGAAATGCAGGATATGAGCAAGAGTTTTTTGGAGCTATGGATGTGAATGCTGAATCCATTTATTGTGTTTCTATACATTTATGTGTGAGCCAATTAAGAAAACAAGTTAGAGTTGCTTCCTAAATTCGAGTTTACGATTTTACAAATCACACTTTTTTGTGTTATAATCACTCTTATAATTTTCAGACTGGGAATCGCTTTGCTGCTGTGTGCACAATAGTTAAGAACATGTTTTGTTAAAATATTTAAAAATCTTTACTTTAAGTTTCTAATATTCTTACGTACTTTCTTGGATTTGTAAGCCAGTTCAGGCATTTGAAGCGCTAAACATGTTGACATGCATGCTGTTTCAACCAAAACTTGCATGTCAAGCAAGAGACTTAGCTTGTTGTTTTTCTGTTCACGAGCTTACTATTTTTTGTGTCCAGACCTCTTCACATAAGTTCTCAAAACTACTACATAAGCAAATACATACCAAATTACAAGAGTGAGATGCCTTTGTATTGCAGCTGCCTAAATATGAATCTCAAGCTATTAACTCTGGCATTTGAAGTTAATTACCATATCTCTATATTATTGGATAAAGTAATCTCTGAGTTTATCAGCTGCTGCTGATCTCAATATGAATAATATTCTTTCCTCAACCCTTTTCATGATTCATACAACATGGACCTGGTTTTGCTTTACATGCTAGCTATTTGCAGACTTCTATAAGGAATAGGGAATTACGATGGAAAGGCAGATTTTAGGGGCTGTATATAAATCTCTAAATCTGCCAGGGTATGAAATCGTCTACAAAATCCGGAAATGCAGACATTTGATGGGAATCGGAGGTTGAAGATGGGTCGCAGGTTTCAGAGGGTAGTCACAGAAATCAGGCCACGTAAAAATCTGCAGAAGTTTGTTCGGAAGGCAACACAGAGATGGGTCGCAGGAAAAAGAAAGGCATTTTGAGCATTTAGAAAATAGGAAGGGCAATTTGGGAAATAACCGAAAAATTAAAGGGCATTTGGGTAATTTTCCCTTGCAAAAACTAGAGTTATTAGGGTGGAAACACACCAAGCACTACACAAAGAGATTGACCAATAAAATTTCAGCATTTTGCATTCTTGGGCACCCGTGAGGGAATTTGCAACGTTGCATGTCTAACCTGAGCACTTTGACCTGTCAAATTTTGCAAATTGAAAATATGCACTGCAATAAAAAAGTCAGTTATGGAGTTTGCTCGTCAGGAGGACGCGCACCTACAATTAGTGTCTGTCGTGTGAAAGGCACCATTATAATATTTACTTGTCATTTATTAAATTTATTTATCTGCCTTGAAGTTCTTTGGTCCAGCATCTTATGCAGTTGCATACAAGGGTAGGGATAAAGAGACAATTGAATGGCTTGCCCAATTACTCTAGATTTTTTGTTAAAAGATAGATGCAAAAAAGTGTTTGATGAGACGGATGATTTTGTTGGAATACGGTATAGAGTTGGAAAGCACAAAGGCATATATGCATCTTGGAGTATTTGTAGTGAAGAAGCATGTGCAGGTGATTCTTGGTGGAATAGCTATCATGCATTAATGAAATTATGGCAAATATGTATGGTTATTCCTGGACGTACAGCTACATATGAAAGGGGGTTTTTCTTGTCAAAACCATATAAAGACAGATCTGAGATCACACATGAACATTGAAACTTTGGATACAAGCATGACAATATGTCTTTCAAATGAAACTGTGGAGACTATTGATTGGCAAAAGTGCCTTTCTAGAGAGACATGCAGGACTTCTTATGATTGAAACATAATTCGTTGGATTTTGGCTATTTTAATTGCATTATCTATTGGATAACTAAAAATTTATTGTGTTTTATTAAAACATAATCTTTTGTTGGATAATAGTTTGCTTTGTTTTGTTTTTTTTTTTTTTTTTTTTTTTTAATTTTTGTTTTTGATTTTTACTTGTCACATGATTAGGTTTCCCAATTAACATTTTCTGCATCCCGAGGGCTTTGGTTTTTTGATAAAAATATTGTGGTCGTCGGAGTTGCCTGTTCTCTGCGCTGGAATGGGCATTTTTTCAGGGCTTTCCTCTTTTGTTCCTGTTTTAAAAGGTAACAACTTCGTTTATATGTTTTTGGAGCTTCCTTTATATGTTTTTTGGCTATCAAAGGCAATTAGCCATCCGCCAACACAGATCACTTCTGGATTTCATGTTCTCTCTGCTTCACCTTTGCTTTCCTCCGTTCACATGTTGTGCAGGGCGACCCTGTAGTGTCTACCGATTTGTTCCTGCTGCCCATCGTTTTGTTGCTACCTTCTCTCTGTTTGGTTTGCTGTATTTAGATTTGCAAAGGCTTTCCTACATATTCTTTAATTTCATTGTCGATTCTGCTTTCTCCGCCGATTCAATCGCTGCCGGGTTCGATCACCGGGTGCAATCACTGCAGATTTGCTGCCGGGCTCCATCGCTGTGTTCAGTTTGCCCATTAGTTCTGTGTTACTTTGCTTGCCACGTGTACGACCTTTATTTTTTTATCCAGATTCAATGGCGCAATCAACAGCTGGGGCATTTTTTAGTGTATCGCAAAAATCGATTAGAGTTGAGTAACCGATTAGGTTCAATTCTAGAATTTTTTTTTCTTACATAATAAGTAGAAAATTTTATATTGCCTGTCCTCTTATATGTAAGGAGTGCCTTGCAAATTCCCTCGCTGCTTGGGCACCTATAAAAAAAGGAAAAAAAAAAAACAATTAGATTCAGCTCAATTCAATTCAATTCTTAGAGTCGGGTCCCATGATGCTATCAACAGGAGACAATGCCGTCAATCATAGAAAAAGAAAGGGTCACATGTGAATTTCTGATAGGGATGGAACCCTGTTGATAGCAATCGCTTCAACCGGATTCTCCCTCGGATGGATCCATTCCCGTCAACAGGGATAACCAAGATGAGGGCACGTAGAAAACAGTTTATTAGCTGGCGATAATGCGCTGCACCGACGAAACAGAAAAAGCGTTAAGATTATTTGCCTCTCCTGACACGACCTCTACTGAAATGAAGTGTTCACGTCAATAGGGAAAGACCTGTTGACGGGATCATATAACCGGACTCTTATCGCACTAGGAGGGGTGCCCAAGAAAGTTTTTGGGCGTGCCCAGGATTCCTGGTCAGGGATCAAGAATTTTAAATGTTGGGCAGCTCTTCTTCGTTTGCCACGTGGATCGAAAAAACGAAGATGCAAGATTAGGGTTCCTGTACAGTTTTTCAGGTTTGAAGTCTGATTTTTCTTATCGATTTGCGCTGCTGGCGCCGCGTTCCTTCATCGAATCTCTGTTACGACATCATTAATCTGCTCTACTGCCTAAAATTCGATTTTCTTGCTTTGAACATGCCCTAAAATCTGGAAAAATGCTTGAATTCGAGGTGGTTTGTGAGATTTGGGACAGCTCCTACTCAAATCCGAAGTGATTTAGTCCGATTAGTACACAATACACATGCAGTATACTCTGAACAGGTACTAGCATTTGCGATTTCTTTTAACTTGATCTTTTATGCAGATCAGACCTGATAAATTTCTAACGTGGTATTTGAGCCCAATCTAACGTGGTATTTGATCTTGGGCTCAAATGTGATAACGAAATCTTGGGCATCTGAAACCCCTGCCCAGGATGAAAAAAAACCTATTCTTGGTCGGCCACAGATGTGATTCCACCCTTAGGGAGGCCCGGTTTGATCTTGCTGCACGATTCAACATCGGATCTGTTCTGTGTGATGCCGAAACAGAAAAAAACACCTGCAATCTGCTGGAGGAGAGAAAATCCAAAACGATAGAACGATTTAAAAATCTGATTTCAGAAATATTTAGTCTAATCCGAGGCCGTTAGGAGCAGTTTAAGCCTAATCATAACAGATTTGGAGCAAAATTGCGTTATCCAGAGGTATATTGCCAGTTTTTTGCTTCATTCGATCTGAGAAATTTCTGATGTCCACTAGTGTGACCATCCAAGTCCAAGAGTTGTTTTAAGAGATGCTTCTCATTTCATATAGGTGTTGTAGAGCTTGCAAAGGCAGATCTTTAGAATGCGGACCTTTTTTCTTTTGTGAAAATGTTGCTCAAGACTCCAGTACGAGGCATGCTGTCCTATAATTCTTCACATTATCAGTACCGCCTCCATTATGCAGAGACACAACTCTTTTAATTTGTTGTTCCATGGAAGTATCTCCCTTTAAATGCTGCATACCAGCAGCCTTACCATTAGCTGATTGTCTATTACATCACACGTGGAACATGTGTGACACAATAGCAGGATGAGGGAATCATAGGTGAAAGCAGTATAAATCATTAAGGGATAAATGATTATGTTGGATTGCACGTCAGATGGGCTGTGAGTGGATTCTCATTGCCTGCCCCGCTAGATGTTGTAAAAGCATGCCCAGAATTGTGTAGCGTGCTCATTTAATGCTTTATGGTATTTATAACAGGCACATGAGTGCTGCTCCGAAATTCATTGTCACAATGCGTATTTCTATACACGGTACCTGCACCAATTTTTTATGTGTTTCTGGTTCACTTCTAAGAGTGCATCGGCACCCCGTATGTTCACTCATGCTTAGCTTTTAGTTTTAGAATATACTGCCTACGTAAAAGATAGCTAAAGCATATCCTTCTATGGGTTGTTTTGGATTTCTTCATCTTCCATCTCATTTAGTTTCCCAAAACATAACAGGTAGAGGAGATCTCAATTAGTTCCCTGACATAACAGGTAGAGGAGGTACATGAGGTACTTTGTCCCATTTGTGAGTATTTGTGTCTCTGATAGAGCAATTTGTTTATTTCAGAATGGAGTAAAGATGACAAATGAGCCTCGGAAAGGGTTACGAGCTAACATGAGGTGTTCATATAATCTTGAACCCCTTTCAAGTGAAGACCTCCTTGAGAGCTCTGGGCAACCAGGAGAGTTCAAGAATCTCCTGTTTGGGCTATGTTTCTTTCATGCTGTTGTTCAGGAGCCCGGAAGCTTTGGACCTCTAGGCTGGAGCATACCTTATGAATTTGATGTTGGAGATCTGCGAATGAGGTAAAAGAAAAAGTCTTTTGACCCTTAACATTGTATGTTGTTAATTGCTTGCTACTACTCAGCAATGATTTATCCAGTCTATGATTGCAAGAGGAATACTGCTGGTAGGAACAACTATTATAATGGTCATAAAGAAATGATTATCAAGCACTTCCCTGCTAGACATAAGACATTGAAGCAAGCCTGGCACCGTGGGACTCGAACCCACGACCACGTGGTTAAAGGCATGCATTCTATTTATGGTAGGAATCAAGTCAACTCCAACGTATCCAACATAGCTCTGAGCTTTCTGGCATGATGTGGTATAGAAGTTGGTTGCCTGACTGGGATTTTCCAGGGTTCGATCCCCTGGGTAGGCATAGACTTCGTTATATTCTTCAGTTGTAAATCTTTTTTAGGAAACTTGCAGTTTTCTTTAGTCTTCTTTGCCTCTTCATTCACTTATGTAAACCTATGCTATTGCTGACTTGTGTTTTGCATTTTTGAACTGAAGTGTGCATCGGCTCCAACGACCATCTACCTCTTGGAGCTTTAAATTATGTAACATAAGAATGCAACTATAGAGGATGTGTCATATGTACTTCATGCGAATTTAGCTGAGGAATTTGTCACATAATAGCCGAGGAATTTATTTTTGCGAATTTAGCTGAGGAATTTATCAATCTTGGACATTAATAGTGGATCCAATTGCACAGGTTAGTGGACATTTATGCATTGCAAGTCAGTAACCATTAGAGAACGGCAGGTAATTTGATGGTTCGGTCTAGGCAAAGTTGGTGGCGGTGGCAATGATGGCTTCAAGTAAATGGAGCGGCATCCTCTCTGGCGGAGATTTTGTGCATGCCATTGCATGACTCTTAGTGATCCCCAGGTATATTGAGTGCTGGAGGCTTTTTCTTATGCTCAATTTGTTGCAATTTGGGGGTTTGGATGTGGTTGGGCCTTGGATGTGGCAAAAGGATCGAGCTTTCCTTCGGAGTCTGTGCAAGCCAGAGAATATTAGATGAAAGCAAAGAAGCCTGTCGTTTCTTGTTTGTCCTCCGTGAGCGGCAGTCTGGTTGAGCCACAGGCTGTCACAAAACAAGTTTTCAGATTATGGAGTGATTTTTTTGAGGAATAAGAGGCCGAGCTTGTTTTTGTTGGTAAGAGATTGATTGCAGGTTGAATTGATAGTCCTATCTGACACTTCGATGCCTTTCTCTTGCATTGTGTAGCCTAATAGTGCCAGGGAACATTAGTCAAATTCTTCAAATGCTTCGCCGACCATGCCCAATTGCTATTTATACGTCTAATGCATTGACTAATACAGTTAATGTCCATTTGATGCATCTTCTCCTAACATTCTAGAGGTCACTTCCAATATTTTGTGATCGAATTCCACTTTCTCTAAGCTAGATAGAAATTAATATTCTTTTCTCTCTGGCCTCTGGACTGCAAAAGCCCCCGGTAAAGTGACCTGTGAAGGTTTTACGAAAGTCTGCTGCTTATTTGTGTAGCAATCCTGACAAAGCTGTTTTTCTCTTTCTCATCCTTAAATATTGCAAGAATAGAGAATGTAAAGGCTATGGTTATTCCCTTCATATGCAGCATCCTAAACATCCTAATTGGCAAGCAGTCAAGAGGGTTCTTCACTATCTGCGAAAACAGAAGTCGTTCATCATATCCGTATATCTCCTAAATTTCTTCTATTTGCAGATTCAGATTATGCAGCCAGTGATGTAGAGTATAGAAAGTCACTTGTAGGATCTCCATTTCCAGAGTAAGCTTGATAGACAAAGTCGTATGTTGGATCTGATTTTATCATTGAATCACCTGTCGACATTAACCTGGAGATCATATTGTTCATGATGGTTGGGAGTTACAGTGAGACTTAATGGGAGATGGAGAAATGGGTTAGGCTTCTGTATGTCGTAAGTTTGACATTAGTGCTATTTTTTTTTTTTGTTTTTCTTAGAATCTGATAATGAGGGATTCGTTACCTATAACTTACATGATCTATATTGCAGGAACAGGGTTCAAACATTCTACTAGACCCTGAATACAGTGGATCATGCACCCTGCCAGTAGCCTGGCATGGCCACCTTGAGTTATATGTCTGCCTATTGTGCATCTCCTGAAAAAAATGAGTAGGGTCAGCTTCTTGAACTAATAGAGAAATTTCACAAATGAAGAGGAAATGAAAGAGAGCGAAAGAGTCCTACTAGAACTTGAGCACCTTGCTCGTGTTGGGGATATTGAAGACTATCAGATATGTCTAGAAAGAGCAAAAGCCTTGAAATTGGGAAAAGCAGTTGTGAAAGTGGAAGCAAGCCTCATATTACATAGCGAGGAGGTTTCTGCATGGTTGACGGAGGTTATCCAAGGATGGGAAGCAGGAAGATGGGAAATTGACAGGTACGTAAGTGAAGCAGGGAGACTTGGGCTGGTGCAACTTGTGCATAATGTAGAAGCAGCCATAGCTGCAAGAGAAATGGAAATCAGAGGTCGTCTGCAAGTTTCTCTAGATGAAGGTTTGTCTACCTCTTTTCAGAAATGGCTGCAGGAGGCCAAGAAAATGGGCATGAAAGAAACAGCTGCCCAGTTTTATGTATCTTTTGAAGAGAAGATTAAAAACTTAAGAGCAGTTTTGCTGGAGACTGCTAAACATGGGGAGCGAAAGGTCTATCTTGCTCTATGTAGGAAAGCTTATAGATTTGGCTTGGCTAAGGATGTACGGATTGCCTGTAATGTAGTCAGGGAAAGAGTATTTCACCTCTTGCAGAACGCCAGTAGGTTTGGCACAGCTGTATCAAATCAGTGGAGCATTTTGGAAAATGAAAGGAGGAGGCTTGGTATAGGTTTAAAAACATTAAATTATTTCAGAGCGAAACTTCAGACAAGAAACAACCTTTCCTCCATTGGGGGGGACGATTTAGATTGTTCTAGCAATATAGAAGAGCCTGCGCTGATGTACACAAATGACGAGTATACAGTTCTTCAAGAAGAAGGATGCTCAAATGGTTTAGTAATACCTGTTATAAATGATGAAAACTGTGAGCTACCCTTATATTCAGTTATGCAGAACTGGGAACAGATAGAGCTCATCAGGACAAGGTGGCATCAGTATGTTATGGTGCAGGATAATATCAATTTACCATTCAAGACACTGAAGAGCGTGAAGGATATGAGCAACCAAGGCATCCCTGTTGACAATGGATGTGAAGATCTTCAGGTAGAAGATGCCTACGATGAAATAACTCCAACAGAAGATGGAAACTTAGTCGGTAGATGTATTGAAACATTCGAGGATGAACTAGAAGGTGGAATTGAAGGTGATGTGAAACAAGACATAGACCTTGGACACGTTATGCAGATTCCACAAGCTTGTTTTATGAAAGAAGTTAAGATGGTTACACGCATTCCCCTTGTTCTTACCAGTGTGCTGATTGGGAGGAGAAATAGCTGTAGTAAAAGTGAACTACGGTGGCTAACAAACATTAACCTGAATAATGAAGGCCTTTCTTCTTTAGGGGAAGGAATTCTCTTGCAGTGGTGCCCAAGAGTAAAAATCTTTAGTGCAGCTATGAACAGGCTTACAACCTTAGAAGGGGCATTTCATGGCTGTGAAAGTAGTTTAGAGCAGATATCAATAAAAAACAATTTTCTTCATGATTTATCAGGCATAGAGAGACTGTACAGACTAGAAGTCCTTCATTTGGAAGGGAACTCCATAGATCATTTAGCAACAAAATTGTACATAGCAAGGAACTCTAGACATTCTAGTTCTGGAACAGCAATGGGCAACCAGTGCCCCAATGTGCATGAATATTTGAACCCTTTGCCAGTTAATTGCTGGCCAAAACTCAAGGAATTGAGATTAGGATCAAACAGGCTTATGAAAATTCCATTGCTAGGTGTTTTGTGTCCACATCTTCGAATACTAGACTTGGGATCAAATTATCTTGTCAGTTTGGGTGACCAAAATGGCAGTGCTCTAATGGGCTTAAAACATCTTAGGATTTTGGATGTTGGTCAGAACAGACTTAAAGGGAGGACACTATGGGAGGCATTAAAAAATTGTCCACTACTCATATCATTGGTAGCATCAAGAAATAGGTTAACAGAACTTCCTACTCATGCGGGAAGTGTTCTTCTTCAAGAATTATGGCTCAACGGAAATGCCATTAGACGGTTGTCAAGTTCTGCATGGATGCCAAATCTTCGTAGGCTCTACCTTCAAGACAATTCCATCGATACATTGGAGCCATTATGGGGTTGTCCAGGTTTAGAGGTAGGTGGTTTCCATTTCATATGATTCTCTCTCTTTTTATGAAAATCTGTGATGTACTAAATCACTGTTGTTTATGTTTTGTTTCTACAGGTGCTTGATCTTTCTTTTAATTCTATCTCAGAAACATCCCAATTACGTCAATTGGCTGCTTTATTCCACCTACGTTCACTTCAGCTGAATGATAATCCAGTGTCTGATGAGATAGATTATATTGACAAAGTATTAGAGGCCGTCCCATGGCTTATTGAGCTTGATAATGAACCCATTTTAGAAGATTGTAAAAGTAGAGTAGTTAAAACCATTTTTTTAAAAGTGATGAGGAAGGTGGGGACCATGTATTTAATGGAGAAAGCTTCAAAGGGTGAAATACCAATTTCAGACCTTGGAAATCCAACTGAGATGCAAAAAATTGTTATAAGCTGTGAAGACCATGAGAGGTTTCCAGAGCTCCGCAGGTTCACTATTCAGCCTGCAGGTTTAACAGCAAGGTCATGCAAGACAAGTCAGTATATCAAAAAGCATGCAATTCCAATAAGAAGGTTTATGGCGGGCCTGGCAGATGAAACGACCATGTGGGCAGCTTTACTGGAAATCTCATTGATGGGAAGGACGAATGCTGCACTACGGCACATGCTGAGTAATAACATGCAATTCAATAGCAACACAGGCCTTGTTCTATCATCAAACTTTGAGGCCAAGGCCAGAGTTTTCAGCCTTCAAGAAGTGTGTTTATCGCAGAGGGAAAGCCTTATTTTTGCAAGTAAAGGACAACCATTTGGAAGAGAGGATTATGAGGCCGAGGAAGATGATGGGGACTTTGAAACTTGCTTTGACAATTTTGATATAGGTGAGGAAGTGGGCACAAAAAAGGAAAGCTCCCAGAGAGATGTCTTAGAGAAGTGCTTTATTGCACATTTAGAATTTGATAAGCACAACACAAATATTGATGCTGATTTGGAAGAGCTTAATATTTTGATACAGCATATTGATCATTCAAACTTCAGGATTCAGTTTGATGCTTCCATTGCCTCTGAAAATGCCAAGATAGTGGTGGCTGTGTGCAAAATACAGTCACTTTGGAGATGCGCGAAGTTGAGAAGGCAGAAAGAGATGCAATATGGGAAAGCACTCAAAATCCAAAGTGTTTGGAGGGGTTATGCAGTAAGGTCAAAGTTAAAGCAGGCAATTATGAAGTCGAAATATACAGATTGGGAGGACTTGGACTATATTCCTGTCAGCGAAGCTGACTATGGAATTCAAGGATCTGCTTTTGAAATGGATTTCAAGGTCTTACAAGCAAATATGCTCTATTCCATGTTTTTTATATTGATTATTGCCAGCGCCTTTATTAACTTCATGCTTTATAGGATTACCTGTTTGGAACTGAGATTGAAAATCTACATTCAGCTGTAGTCAGTAGGTTGCCATTTGAACAGAGAACCGAGGAAGTTTCCATTCCTGGCCCGGAGAAAAATATATGGACCATGTCACGCAATCTTGATTTAATGGTATTGCTACCTGCTTCTCTCATGTATACTTCAGTTTACATGGTTACTGAAATGCTTATGGCACGAGTCTTTGGATTCCTTAAAATGGGCTGCAATATGTTATTAGGAATATTGATGAACATAGAAATTTAAGTTTTTATTATTCTACCCTTTCCCATTTCTTGCAGGAATTTCTATGTGGATCTGAAATTAACGAACTATGCTCTAGCGTAGCGAGCCCGATGCCTTGTGACGCCGTTTCTACATCCAGTGTAGCGAGCCCGATGCCATGTGATGCCGTCTCTACCTCCAGCGATGTTGTTTCTGGGGCATCTTCTGATGGCTCCAAAATGATGGTAAATTTAAGGTTCTAGAATAATTAATCTAGAGAGTGTACATAAAAGTTGGAGTGGCCTGTGTAAAAATTGCCTTCTTTCCTAGGAAAGCCTTCCTCGATGTTTTAGTATTGTGGGAGCTAAATTTTGCATGTTAAATGAAAATGTCCAGAAGCTGGATCTATGTTGTTTTCAATATTTTTGCCATAGCTTTAGAAATATTCAATACTTGCTCTTGCATGGGCATATTAGCAGATTTAGACTAAAGTACCGTTACATTCCTGCAGCATGGCAGTCAGCCGGAGGGAGTCACTAGGAAGACTCACATGGAAGAAATAGCAAAAGATTGGTAATTATTATCTACTTTGATTATTTTCCTGCTTATAGGGTTTATATAATTTCTATATAATTAGAGCATGGGAAGTTACCTTTCCTCTTGCTGTCCCGTTATGAGTTAAAATAAGGGTTGGCTTGCTAGCGTGAAGTCACTTAAGAGTTGACTTGCAAATATATTTTTTGGTACAATGGTTCTAACTTCTTGTAATGCATGGTTGGGTGAAATTACTCCATAATTACATGTAAATTATAACCTGGAATGATATTTTATGTAAAATGCTAGTTGTAAGCCACTCTATTCAATGTAATTGCACCCCAACTATTCATTACGCTTGGTAATTGATGGGCAGGGGGGTTGTATGACTGTAAAACCACTCGGTGGCAACTCGTGGCTGCCACCACTCGTTGGCCACCTCGTGGTTTTACAGGGCATAAAACCCCGCGCCCATCAATTACCTAGTACTTTATTTATCTGGCTGTCATTGATTACCATAGTTGATTGGAGTATGAGGAATGGTCTTGCTGAAGTACAGGCAGTGGCAAGCTTTTAGAGGAAGAAAGGATAATACGCTTATGCAACTTTGATGTTAATTATTTTGCTCTATATTATTACTGTTGTATAGTAACAACCAGAGCAACATGTATGAATGGCTATATTTTTTTGATAATTGTTGATGAGAAAATATTGTTTGTAGGGGTTTCAAGGATAAGAAAACTGTTCGACAATTTCTTAAAGCCCGTGAGAGGATCAAAGGAGGAACAAAATGTACAACAGGGGGTATAATAGTCTAAATAAGATGCTACTATCATAAGGTGGTAAATTCCCTAAATGTTATATTTTTGTAATGAATTTAACAGGTTCAAATGGCGTGCCAGCAAAACTCAAGTCTATAAGACATAAAGTTGGTAATGCTTCAATTTCTCAGAACGATGGTTGTGAGAACAAAGGGAAGAATGAAGTCCCTACTAATGAGGTTACAAAGCAAAGACAGTTTGCTATTGCACGGGCATTACACAAGCCAAGCATTGTGGACTTCAGTCATTTGTAGGCTACATTTTTGCTGCTCTTGATCCTGTACATAACATACCCGCTTCCTGGCTGACGGACTGTATAATTCAATGTGTATATGTATAAAAGTGTGTATATAACATTCTTTGTAGCATTTGTATAATTCTGGTCCATTAAGATCGATTTTGGGCGGGAGGTTTTGCTACGTGTATAGCAATTGTAACGATTCTACTCAATTCAATTCAATTCCAATCAACATAATACTTTGTGAAGAGGCTTTTAAAAAATTATTGTTTATGGAAATGTGAAGTGTTACATCCTATTTTCACTCTTCCATATATTGATTTTTATGATGAATTCTTTCCCTTACTTGGTGATGTTTGGGAGGAGGTTGGAGCTCTACCAAACCAGAGGGAAATAAACCAACCTCCCACATTCGTTGTTCATGAGAGTCTCATTTGCTGCATGAACATGGCATGGCAAATCCAGAGATTGCAATAAAAGAATGTACAGAATATTGTTTGGATTTAGAGATGTTAAATGCAGCAGGAAGGTAGTTCTTCATCCAAATTATTTAATCTGCAGCATGAAGTGTTAGACAACACTTGTGTTGCTGATAATAATAGAATAGAATAAGTTTTTTGTCGTCCACGGAGGCCAATTGGCGGCCTATGGGACCTGTACAAGACAAGCAGCAAGCGTATTACAGCCCGGATGAAATCATAGACCAGTTTCTTGGAGAAGAGCAATGTGCAGGAAATACACAAGGGGACGTGAAAGCAAAAGAGGAGCTCATTTGCCTTGATGTACAGACACATGATTTTTCTTCCATTCTATTTCAGGTTAATCATCATGTGGTGCAGCTGCCAAACTTTACATATTCTATTTGCTTGTCCGCATGACGAGAGGATGGAGAATCATTCTAATTTGATTGAGTGTTTGGCGTATGTTCCGTATACAGATACTGGAGAATCGCACAAGAGGTTGAAAATTAGCTTCAGTTGTATGCATAAACGAAATCAGGTCTTAATTGGTCTACACAATTCTGAGTTCCGCAAGAGAGATGATCTGGTTTCTGACAGAAGTGCATTAGCAGGGCATCTTCTAAAGCAATCACTAACACTTGATATAGTGCTACCATTCATGGTTGAAAGATGTTCAAGTTGTCAAGAAGAGGATACAAGAACATTCACTGCTGAAAATCTCGTTAGTTGTACATGTTTGCAAAATTCAGCAGGGCACTTACGTGGGTTTAGATTTAACCTTGGGCTGAAGGCGTATGTACATGAGTGTGGTTTATTATATAGACAAAAGAAGTTGTTTTATATGGTTCCTTGTATTTCCAAGAACAAAGCATGGTACAGGAGCAGGAGGGTATGGTATAAGATCAAGGTCCGGTGGCAGCCATGGTTATTTATGTGTTACATCGCAGGGGGATATGAAACAGATTTTGCATGTTCTGCCTCATGAACATTCTCAGGGGGGATGATATGTCAGTTTCTTTGTTGTTAGTTCTTGCTGATAGGCTCTTTCAGTTTATGACTATTTCAGTTTCTAAGTTTTGAGTCATGCTAGTCATCAGGGGGATGTTAGTATATGACACATTACATGTCACCACCTTTAAATGACTAGACATGACACCTATGTTAGTGACATGGCTCTCCTATAAAGCCAGAGTCATGCTTTATAGTTTTCTATCCAGTGTACTCATAGCCTAGCTATCTATCTCATGTATCTCTTTCATTCTAGCACTATATGCATACAAGATTTCTTCACTCATCAACCCATTATGTCTTGCAGGAATTTGCATGGGTAGATGGCTCAAGAATTCATCAAAACATTGTTAACATGTTCCATTTCTGCAAAACCAGAAAATGAGGCTAGCTAGCAGAGAATTGCCTAGGTATGAGCTGCTACACTAGTAATGAATGGCTCCTCTTTTGCTACCAAAGAGGGCTCTGATACCATGACAGAAAAGAGGAGCTACATTAGCAGTTTTAGATAATCCAAGAAATGGATCCTCTGTTGCTATCAAAGAGGGCTCTGATACCATGATAGAATGAGGAACAACACTAGGACTAATAGATAGTCCAAGAAACAAAAAGACCGTATCTTGATATGTACACTTCATATGCTGGTCGAAAATAAATGCAATATGGGGATGCATGAAATGTCAGCAGAACATTATCCGCATCTTTAACGATTTTTGATTACTAAGTTACCATGTATAGGTGCTCCAAAGCATGAAGGAGTGACCTAAGGTGTTAAAGATTAGCAAGTAGACCATCGTTAAAAACGTTGGCAACACAAGATATCATAACAAATCTATATTTCTGTTCCTTCAGTTTGATTATTGTTATGATGTTCTAAATGAAGCTGCATTTTTCTCTTACATACCTTGACTACATTGTACTAGAACAAAAGCAACCTTTGACAATGATGCAAGTGACGGGAGCAAAATGCTGGAAGAACTTGATGCTGAAATAGATGAAATAATAAAGATGTAACATTTGTTGTCTTGTATAGTGTTAGCAATTGTCTATTCATAATTTAGTGTTTTGTGTATTATGCATTATGTATAAGACTCATCATTTGCATCTCTAACAAAAAGAAATGTGGAGTATGTAGCCTAGATAACTTAGATGCTACGGTGGGTCAATTATGAACATTGTGCTAGACCTTGCATTGAAGAAAAGTGTCAAAGAAAGTGACAAATGATTTGCTTTGTTGCTCCTATTTCAAGAATCATGCCCGAGGATGTCACTTAGTGAAAAGGGAAGACATGTCCCTGCCGCATCTCATTTTCACCAATTCCATATTTGCCATAAAGATTTCTCTTTTGCTACACCTACGTCATATTTGTCCCATGTTCTTCAGATTTGTCCCATAGTTCTTTAATCCAGCGATATTTTGGTTCATCCAATGCTTTTGGCCACCAAATAGAGTTCATATTTCTATTATTTACTCCAGAATTTAGAAATTGATTCGGTTATATAAGGATTGCATTGCTGCTGCATACAAATTTTAGAATCACGTTGCAGGGTTTCCTCCTTCACATGATCGTCTTGATATGTTGATCCAAACGGCGAGATCTTTTGGATAAAGGTATTCTTGAGCTTTTAACCTGTTGCCAGTCCTTGTCAAAGAGAGCATCCCATAAATTTTGGGTTCCTCCCCGGCAGACAACATGGTGGCAAAACATTGACAATCATGCCTGGAATTGCCTGCTTAGCTATGAGCATGCAAACTAGAGAGGCAATGTTATAGGATGAGCAGATGTTAATAAATTAGTAGATCTCTTAGTACCTTATTTCCGCCTTATTTCTGCAAAGGCAAAGAAGTTCATACAAAGGTTGTCAAAAGGAGATATGACAAAGAAATTAATGTTTCTAACACTTTGATTGACATGTATTCAAAATGTGGTGCACTTGAAGAGGCTTTAGAAATCTTTAGCAGCCTTCCAATTCAAGATATAGTGGCATGGAATGCAGTAATTGCTGGATATGCAGAAAAGGGATTGGGTCGGCAGGCACTAAAAGACTTAGAGCATATACAAGCGGCAGGAATCGCTCCAGATGCTGTCACGTTTGCCTGCTGCTTGAAAGTTTGTCTACTTGGGGATGTATATATGCCCACCATTTCCTTTTCCATAAACGAGGCATTATATAATACCTCAAGCTCATGTATTGCTATAATGGTTTTGTTACCCTAGTTCATGTAGACGTGTGCGATGTTGCTCATATGTTTGCCTGTAGATGTTTGCCTTAATTATCGACGATTTACCATGATAGTGTCCGCTGTTGCAGAATAGTGATCCATCTACAACAAGATGAAGCCTTTTACTCGGTCATTTTTAGAGCATGAATGTCTATATAAGTGGCGATTTAGAACTAGGAATTCTGATTCTCCTACAACGCATGTGCTTATACTAATATCATCATCATCAATTCCAATTTCCCTAGAACATATGTGTACTTATGCTATTCATGTCTACAATCTTTTTTGTTGTTGAACATTGTGGTAGGCGCAAAAATGTCTTGCAACAAACCTTACAACAAACATTTTTTATTTTTGCGCAATCAATCAATTTCAAACCATCTCTCTTTCTATAAGTATACCTCCCATAAGTATGTACTAGATCGAGAAAACCATAATGACAATGCCAAGAACGAATCATGTAAATAATAGAAAGAGTTTCTTAATATTTATTCAAACAAACAAGCTACAACAGCAAATGGAAGTGTTACGTCTGTATCTTAAGAAAATGAAAATGTATCGCAAGGAACTTAAAAAAGAATAGCACTTTAGGCAATGTGACAGTGCTTAGGATGTTACTAGTCAGTACCCAGGTCAAGTAAGGCACTCTGTAATTTAAGAAAAGAGTTAGCATATTCATGAATATCATTCTAATTCTGAGACTGGATTATAAGCTGGAGTTTGGAAGATATCAAGTACACCGGCAAAAATAACGTCCCACTTGAGGATTCTAAATAACGTCCTCCATACCTTACTTTCTGAATGAACCATTCCAGTAGCCGCCTTCATCATTTCCATAGTATTGCATAGCTAAATCTTCTACAGTACATTGCCCATGATATTCATAAAAAGGGCCCTTCACACCCATAAGCACATCAAGGGGTTGACCTTGGATCTTTACCTGGCAAGTTCAACAAAAGAGTAAGGATATACTAAACTTACAGGAAATAAAAGGCCCTGTCTGTGACGACCATACGGATACTGTACAATACGGCCATACGGATGTACAATACGGTCGTCACACGGGCTGCATGCACG
>JAANSK020023800.1:0-18013 GCA_011763485.2 Isoetes engelmannii
AAGCCAGCGCTGGGTCCGTCTCAGTTAGGGCTGGGTCCACCCAGCGCTGGTTTGGATCGTCGCACGAATCGTTTAGCATTTAACTCATTAAACTAATAAATACTACAGAATACAATAATACAAGATCGATTTCAAAGAAACTGTGTTATATATTTAGATAAAACATCAGTCCAATACAATACACCATAAAAGAGTTCTTTCACAAGTAACAACATCAACACGCATAGACAGTCACTCAGATCCTTCCTCTGAGGTGACGCACGAAGATCCGGAAGCTTATGAGGTCTCCGAGGCGTCCTCCCCAGAACCGTCATCTAGCAGGTTGATCTGCGGCTGTCGTTGATCATAACAGATTTGCCTAAAAAGAGAGGTCAACATCTCAAAGATTCTATGTTTTGACACAAGCTCCAGCTCGTCCCAAGTCTCTCGGTATTGTCAGGTGAAAAAGGAATCCAAGTGCAAAGTGATACTAGGCTCGTTCAGATGGGCCATCTTTATTAAAATACACACATACAAGCAAAACGGGGGGTTAGTCCACAGGGACTAAGTGGGAAAACTAGAGCAAGAGAAAATAACTACTCAATTAGCCACACGACACCAATTAATAAAGTCTTACCTCCTCCTTATTTCCTGCAGAGTTAGAACAAGCTCAACATGATTACCTAAATGCACAAGCACATGTCCAGATCTTAAATTCCCTTTGGGTCACGACCCTAAGGAGACACATATTCAACTGTACGTACAGACTATAACAAGGGGGCTCTCCCTTTGGATCGGAGGCTTAGGAGGCATTCGTGACACAATCAATGTCATCCCATCAAAGTGTCTTGCATGTGTCGTAATAACTTCTATTAATGAGGAGCACATTGTGAGGAGCACACAGAGGCACTTGGAAGATCACTGGAGCAAATGGCTCTGGTCCAGGCTGGGATTATAAAATGGCACACTGGTATGTTTAGTATTGCATAGTTTATTTTAGTTCATGAACCGATAGTGCTGTGCCTATATGTATGTTCTTACCATTATGGAAACGTAATTTCGCTTAGGCTACCAATTCATTCTAGACATGGGTGAATGTAAGTAGATTTTTCCTTATCCTATCCTATAATATTATCGAATGGGTAATAGAGCTTGAGATTTATCATCTGACGAATAGATTCTGCTTAACAGATATAATAGTGGCTTTTTAAACTAAGGATACAAAAAGCTGAATTGAAGGAGCATCTCCATTACAACAAAGATGTATGAGAAATATGAATTTGACAGAACACGCCAAAGTATGCTGTTGACAGCTCTCACTCAGGTTGGCGCCTAACAGAAGGTGGTGACCTGTGCCTAACAGAAGGCGGTGGTGTTAGCCATCCGCCCAGCATCACGCATCAATCCTGGAGTGGATCGATCTTCCCTTACACGCTCCATCAACAGATTTGGGACTATCCACCGGGCAGCCAAGCTAGAATTCGGCAGGCCCGAATTCAGCAGTGTGTGCGCTCCCAGGTAGTTTTGTTGTTTAGAATTATTTCTTGGCCTCTTCAATAGGAGTGCAACATACAGTCGTCTCTTCCAGTATCGATTCAGCAGGAGCCCTACATATGGCTCAAGCAGAGCGGGACCAGGCCCGCAAACGGGCTAGGTCTGCACCCAGCCAGGCCAACATCGAGGCTGCAAAACAAGAAGCTGTTTTCCATGAGTTGGAGATGCAGTTACCCAATTAGGAGGCTGTCAATCATTTCTGGAAGCACGTGGATTTCGAAGGAGACCGTGCTTACATCGACCGACCTGCCTTGTATGCATATCTTGCAGAGCTCTATTCCTCTATATTGACTTCACAGGTTCCTCTGGTCGGAGAAGTCGTGGACGCAGCCACTCAGACTGTTGCCCCATCCTATACAGAGATGCCATACAGACAGAGCCGGCAGAGGCCTCCAGTCCAGCATTCCCTTCAGATAGTCCCCGCACCCGGGGTCGAGAGCATAGTGAGAATTTGGAGGACAAAGCTCTGAATTTACGGATCGCCGGACTCCCTGAGTCTAGCAGCGGATCAGATATAGAGGAGGCCGAGCGCTTCTTCACAGATACCATGCATATTTCATGCCCACGCATTGAGACAGCATACAGGGTTGGCGCCCAACGGCCAGACCGATCACGCCATATTTTGGTTCGCTTTCGAGCACGGCAAGACAGATTACACGTGTTACAGCATGGCAACCATCTTCGGAATACCAGTTTCTCGATACAGGAAGACCTTATGCCAGTGCAGCTGAGTTGCCGAAGGGAGGAGCTTCGCAAAGTACGGGAAGCTAGATTACAAAGGAAATGGGCGGTGTACAGGGGGGAGGAGGCTGCGATCATTCGTGACCAGTGGTCGCACGACCCATGGCTGGGATATTCTTAGATACATAATAATAAACTGTAAGCATGCATATAGCGCAAATGTTTGATGTCCTGTTCCAGGACTACGATTCCTCTTCTGTTCTTTCAGGACTTCGGTCCCTAGGTACTGTTCCAAGACTTCGGTCCCTCTCGTACTGTCGTCACATGTCCGATTGGACGCTGCCCAGAGGCGTGACGTTAAAATGTTTATCTTTATCTTTATTTAAATTCAACACATAGGCTGCTTTGTCTCCCTATCATGTTTTGGTACTTGTGCCTATGTGTTATAACTTGTGGTTCACTACGTTCATGTTTAAGGTTGACATCACAAATTACACCCCACTATGAAGAAAAGTAAAAGAAATCACCATAAAGATTTCTCCCTTATCCATTTTCTTGTTAGGAAATTATTGGCTAATAATTCTATGTTCTTGTCTTTTCCTAGGTGGTGTTGAGCAGACAAACTTCTTCTGTAGCAGAAAGTATTGTACAAGATTTTGCATGCTTACATAAAGCTACTCAAACTATACTGCAAAGGAAATGCGAAGGAAAATGAGGATTACTTTAAATTCTGTAACTTTTTAGTAAACTCATGTAACCAAATGGGCCATTGGATCATGTATTTAGAACCTTTAAGTTCTCCAAGAAGTTTAGGGCGTCCTTTCATTTCTGTAGTATCATAGTTTTGTTGCATGGTCCATATTGTTAACCAATATTTTCTCCCAGGCCACCATTTGAAAACGCAATGGCTGCAATATACAATTCGCTTTGTCTCTGCCAAGGAAATATTATATTAGTTTTGCTTGTTATATAGATGTATTGATGAACTGCTTGTATTTATCAGGTTGGCAAATTAAAAATCAAGATATCAAATTTATTTTGGAAGACACTGTTGTCTCTAGAATGGGATACCTTGATTTGGACAACCCTTATCAGCATGTATGCCAAACCTGAATGCCTTGAGGAGGCAAGTTGTATGTTTGCAAGCCTGCAAGTGTTAAATACGGCATCATAATGTGGGCTGAAGACGATGTATTTATTCGCAATACACTGACTGATATGATGGAAAATATAGAAGCCTAGATGAGGTGCATGTAGTCAGTGTCAAATTACCAATTAGAAATGTGGTATCATGGAATGCAATGATCTGTGTATAGTCTTAGCATTGGACTGGTTTTGCAGCGATTGAATTTTATAGAAAGCTGTAGCAAGGGAGTATGGCGAAAATGAACTTTTCAACAACTTTTCAAAATTGGATACTCTTAATGTTAGTGGATACATGTTCATGACAAATATTAATGCAAATGCTAACATATCTGACCATGCAAAAGGGTTGGAAGAGATATAAAAGGGTTGGAAGAGCTACAAAAATTGTGAAGGTGCATTAAAAAAGCATTCATTCATTAAAGAGAACTGCAGGAGCATGGATTGAGATTAACAGTCATGTGCATACCCACATATCTACAGTAGACATCAAATACTTAGTCTTGCACATTCTAAGGATATCACATACTTAGTCTTGCACATTCTAAGCATCTGGGTCTGCAAAAAATAGATAGTCGTTCTTGATGGATCTAACGTAATCGTATGTTGTGATATATCAGCACATACAGAAGCTTGAATTCATCATCTTTGACTACTTGATTGCTCATAGAACTTGTTCTATATCTTCTCTATAAATTTCCATTCTAGGAGCTGCCTTATATATTTCAAACTGTCATTATTTGCATTAAGGAATCTCAACGATGACTCATGGGAATGTCAATGATGACAGATAGTAATTATAGTTTTAGCTACATCTAGACAGGTAACAGGTCTAAGCCGATGGTCTATGACTATGATTGAATGCAAGAATGAATAATCGAGTGTAAGTATAAACATACTTGCAGTGGTTGGTGATAAAGTATCTTGCCAGTGATTTGGTCTATATAAGGCAGTTCGAATTTCTGTTCTTAATATTTTCTTTGATGCGAAAAAAATATGGTATTGACACGCAGCAAAACTATTTTAAGAATGACACGTATCAGCACAAAAAAAATAGGGCAATTTGTAAAAATACCCCTATTTATTTATAAATTTGTGAAAATGCCCCTGTTTTAGGGGTATTTTGATTAAAATAATCTTAACTTTTGTTTGATAATCCAAATAAGATCATGTCCTTCAGATGAATTGTAGCTGAGGATGATATCTTTCCATCAAAGCTGAAATCATCTGAATCGGAGTTTGAAATCTTAAGTTATGGTTACGATTTGTTTGTGGTTAAGAAACAAAATAACTTGTGATTCTGGACTCCAATTTGGGTGATTTTAGGTTTGATGGGAAGATATCATCCTCACCTACCATTCAACTGAAGGACATGATCTTATTTGGATTATCAAACAAAAGTTACGATCATTTTAATCAAAATACCCTTAAAACAAGGGCATTTTCACAAATTTGTAAATAAATAGGGGTATTTTTACTTATTGCCCAAAAAACTAAGGCCAGAGGGATATGCTGTTGGCGCATTTTTGGCGACAGGAGGAAAATTTTAAGGGAAATTTTTAAGGCGGGCTGGTAAGCTTATAGTCGCAGAGCCGAGAGCATTCAGGTATGTTTAAGAGCCGATAGCTCTTGCAGCAGCTCCTAATCTTAAATTGTGCAGGTCGGTGTTCTTGGATGAAATTGTTATGTCAAAGATGCTTGAAAATCCATTCCGTCATATTCCGGTATTAACTTCTCTCACCATAGTCTCTCACTTGTTGTAAATAACCTCATCATATAAACTATAGATTTCAATCTTCATTGAAGCTTTTCATTCCCAGCTCACAGTATCTAGCTCAACGGATATGGCATTGAATATACAGGGGCAATTGACCGGAAGCTTTGATCATTTATATCAGAAGGAAACCTGGGCATCCATATCTGTCCATTGCCTCGTGAAGGAAAAACCCCCCTTTTTTTCTAACGCTTCATTTGCTCCTTAAGCTTCCAGTCGGTTCAGATCAAACAACGAATTTGCCAAATGGGTTCCTAATTTATCATCAACTCCTCCACATTCTGCTCCAGTTTCATGGAAAGGGCCGGGGATAAGACCTGTAGAATGAAAATTGTGGTTAAACACCATGGCATCTTTGTTGTGGTGGATTGTTAGGGCTTTAATCTAAAAAAACGGGCATTAAACTAGAGCATGGATGCAAGGCCGAGAAAAAGGTCCGCCATGGCTGCTCCATGTGGGAGGACTTGGATTTTGCATATCAGAGCAAACATAGCCGCATATAGGAGAGCAAACATAGCAAAATAGAGAAAGATGCCAACTAACTTCCTCTTGTGGTCGCATGTCCTTGGGACGCTGCCTTTGTGGTGCGACATTAAAGTATTCTTCCTTCCTTCCTTCCTTCCTTCCTTCCTTCCTTCCTTCCTTCCTTCCTAAGCACATTTCATGAATACCTCTAAGTGTTGAAGTATCACTTATTAGATTTAATTTTTCTTGACAAGTAGAATATGGTTTTCCATTTTGCTCCCGACAAGTAGGATAATCTGCCCCAATCTCTTGGCTAGATCAGTGCAGTTATTTGCAATTCTAAGCTTTTATTCATTAGAAATCTCTAAATCTCTGCACTTAGGTGGGAAATCATCGGATGTTGAGCCCTTTTGACATATTCTCACTGCACACAAAAACCACCTTACGCTTATCCAGAAAGACACATTCAAGACATTGATAAAGAGAAATGTATAAATGTAAGTATAAATGTATTTGCAGTGGTTGGTGATAAAGTATTTGCCAGTGATTTGGTCATTTCTATTGCTGCAGTGTCTATTATAAAACATGGAGTTTAGAAGCAAGTTTAAATCAGAGATTTCAAAAGCTTTGAATAATGTATACATTGAATTTGATCCCACTTTGATATGATAATTTAGTCTCAAATAAACCCACGTTGGATTGTGTACAAGCAAAAGATAGTCTTACATACACATTTACCTCGCGTTAAAATGCAATTTCCTTATAGCCTATCATATTATGTGACTCAATAAAGTGTGTCTATGCATTTGTTTGGGAACAAATTCTATCATCCTTACCAAGAAGCTGAAAAAAAGCATAGTTTAATTATGGACAAATGCAAAATTATTGTAGTAATAGCAAGTCTGTAGTAGTAACAGTCTCGACCTATTTCTACATTTGCCTTATTGGGCACAACCTCTAGCTTATGATTTCCTTAGTAATGATTTCCAAGCATGTCTTATTCTTTGGGAATATTTGTTTCATGTTTACATTGTGATAGACAAAGTGAAGTTCAATGTTCCAATCGTGAAGCCCATGCATGTGCTCATCATGTCCGACTTGTAGGCACGTCCATGAAGCATGTCCTTAGGAAAGAAAGAACAATTATCATTACTTATTAGTGCGTAGCATTTCAAAATGCATGTGTTCATGTCGTTCATGTACACTGACCAAAATTTCAAGCATTTGGTGCAAATGCTAACCTTCAATTAAGATTTGTCTTGTGATTTATCGAATCCCTTGAGATTTATGGGACTTTCGCCAAATTGGCTATTGTCATTTGGTAAGTATTCGCCAATTTTTTTTTCATATTCTAAGGCTAGAAAAAAATTAGACACAACACTACTCACAAGGCTCCCAAAAATGAACTGGCATGAAAAACCAACATGAAAACCAGTATGCATGTGGTTTTTTTATACAACAATCCACAATGTAAAAAAAAAAACCATGTGTCCTCCATGGTTTTACAAAACCATTAGTAGTTCATATCATATTTTTTTGTACTAATTCTCCAATTGTACACTAGTTTCTAAAAATCATCATTAGTTCGTAAGATGGTTTTTAAGCGTACATTGACTTTGCAAAATCATTCCTAGTTCATGGCATGTTTAATTACATGATTTCCACATCATATAATAGTTTTTTGAAATCATCATTAGTTTGGAAGATGTGTTTTGTACGTATATTGATTTTGCAAAACCAATATTAGTTCATAACACATTTAATTATATGCATTCTAGATTTTACAATGGTTTCTTGAAATCATCATTAATTTATGGGATTGTTTTTACATATACATCTTTCATATTATAATTTTGGATGCTTTCAGATGCTAGTTTTTAACACATTTCTTAAACTATCGAGTTTTTCTTGTTAGTTCAAAAATCATCTTGAATTTTGCAAATATGCTACAATTTTTTGGTGTGGCTATTCACTACGCTTCTATTCTGGACATTGTGTTATTATTCTGACAATGCAGAGGTTTTAGGCACCATGATCACCAACCATAGCTGTCGTAGCTACCTACAAGAGACAACGCAGTCATCATTGCCATAACCACCATAGCCGCCAAAGTTGCGACTATAGTTACTCATAAGCTATGTAGCATTGCATAGACCTCATATACTCATGCTCATACCCAAGGGATGAATGAACAATCTTCAACAACAATATATTCTAACATATCTTTTCTAAGGGAAAATTCCAAATATGCCCTTTGATTTTGCCATATTTCCAAATATGCCCCTAGATTTATGAAAATTCAAATAATCCCTTCGTAACTGAATACAATAGTGCAGAATTGAGGTTGTTAAGAAAATATTTCATTACGAGAGTAGCAGCTCCAAAACATTGATTCAAGCATTGCATGATTGAAATCTTGACAATTTATTTCAATGCATCATTGAATCATCATTTTCCTTTCAAAATCGACGTTGAATCACTATTTCATCTGCATGCAAAATTCCTGTGCAGATCAAGCTGGCAGTACTGCTGATCTTTTATGTGCTGTGCTCTCGAAGTTAACCCCTTCTTCTTGATATAGTGGGGAACATGAAGATTTGGGCATTTTACCCAAAAAAACCCAAACGCACTTACAAACATGTGCGGCAGCTTCGAAACAACATACTGTTATTTAAAGCCTCATCGTTGAGCATCTCTGCACATGCCTGAAGCCGCTTTTGATCGATGAGCAGAGTTTTTTATTTCGTAATAACTGATTAGATTATCAAAATAGTCAAACATAGGGTAATTTTAGAATTTAAAAAAATATAAGGGATAATTTTGGAAATACGGCAAAAATGTAAGGGCATAATTGGAATTTTTCGTTACCCATTCGACCATTGTACCATATACATATTTGATTTAGAATATGAAACGTATATTCGATTTAGAATATGAAACGTAAGGTTTTGCAAACCCTAATTATCTTTCCTTGTACGCGAGGCCGAAATGGAGCGGTCAAGCTCTTTCTTCTGATCTCGATATTTTTGCTCAAAGGCAATGGTAGGTAGGCTATGGTTGATGCTTCATATATTCCTCTGACTAGAGCACAGAACAATGGCAATTGTTTCTTCTTGAGGTCAATCCCGGCTATGGAGATTGTGAAATTCTGAGATTTACAGGAAAAGCATATGGATATGGAGCTTCTTGGTGGTCGTGGCTGCATAGACTTCTCGAATACATTGGCGATGTTATTTTTTCTGTACATTCTTTTTTCTTGCCTTTTTCATTGATTTTATCCATGTTTCCCTTCCCATTTCTGATTCCTCCATTTCGTTTTTTTTAGATGATGTGTTAGTGTTTTGGAGACTGACAAGCGGTGCTTGGGTATTTTTGGCTACTGGCTGTTTGCTGGCTCCTCCAACCAGACTCTAAGAAGTATTCTATTTCTATACTCTTTTGATTTTCTTTCCTTGAGAATGGCAGATGAAGTGATCATTTTGTAAAAAATAATGCACATGTTTTTGGAAGAACTTAATTCAACCGAACAAGTGCTTAAAATTAGAAACCATTTGAACGTGTTTACATGATTTTTAAACATGGTTATTGTGCAGATAAATCCATGGATTTGCATCTGGAATTGGGTGACAGATTGTTTTATTATTTGTGTGCCTTTACATGATAATAATACCAGTTTGATACCTTTACATTGCGTCTAAGATCTGGACCTGATGGCTGAGTTGCCCAGCTTTGAAAAAAGAAAGTCTCGTAGCATGTGCCAGTTGTAATGCAGCTCAAACAAATGTGAACGTGGAAGCTGTTAAAATATACCAAGACTACTACAATATAATCTGTACTGCAGGGTTTTGTTTTTTAGTATAAGCTATTTTCCAAAATTTATGTTTCAGACATTGAATGAAGACCTTACATGGAAAATGATTTCAGACATTGCAAATAATTTCAGACATTGAACAAAAATGTATGGGATCGAAATGTCATTGTTTGCCTCTCTAAATGGAGCACTTGCAGTTCTCAGTGCATTACCGTTACTCTCTATATTAGCAATCGCTTTTGCAGCTTGCACGGACTTGAAGAAGCATATCCTGCAGTATATTTGGTCTTTATTTGTAGTGAGTTCTCCAACCACTAGTAACGGTGCCCAGCGCTGCTGGGCATAAGTTGGGAGTCTGTAAATGCCTTCATCGCAATGAGAAATGTGCAATAATAACGGTGGCCAGCATTGTTGGGCTTTACTTGGAAATCAGTAGATGATACACACGTACCTACTGGCTAGAACTTTATATAATAAGAAACGGTGCCCAGTGTTGCTGAGCGTAAGTGTTGCTGAGCGTAAGTTGAGAACCTGTAAATGATAAGCCGGCAATGAGAAAATTCAAGAGCATAATCCAATGTTTGGCTTCAATCTAATCCTTGTTCAGATCTTCAAAGTTACACACGACATATCTTACTTTGTACATCAATGGTCTGCTTAATTGTCCCTCTTCTTTATAGATGCAAGAGCCATTGTTGCAAATTTGGAATTTTTGACATGTACATTAGTGAGTGGAATGCTTTATACAAAGTTTAGAATCCTAGCAAAACTTTTTTCTACAATGTGTTTTCCCTATATGGTCGTGGTGGTGTCCCTTTACTTGACTGTTCCTCATGGATATAGTATTAACACTTTAGCATTGCCAAGACCATTTTTTGCATACGTATACATCAATGATATCCTCTGTCACTGCAATAATTGGTTGCCATCTTCTTAGAAGGCCTTTCCTCTCAGCTCCTTTATAGTTTTTTTGCAATCACCATTATGCATATGTATTCATATTGCAGGATGTTTTAGGATATGTAATTACTGTAGCAATGGTCTTAGAGAAGGCTCCTAAAAGGAAGGCGAAAAAAGTTGAAAGATTAGGAGATAAAGAATAAATAAACATTGGATGCAAGAGATGTTGTCGCAAGTTTGAAATTTTTAACATGTACATTGGTGAGTGGAATGCTTTACACAAAGTTTAGAACCCTTTTCCCTAGTTTTGGTGTCCCTTTCCCTTTACTTGACTATTCATCATGGGTATAGTATTAACAAGCTTTGTCGAGGCCATTTTTTACATCCATCCATCCATGTTCATCATGGGTATAGTATTAACACTTTGGCTTTGCCCAGGCCATTTTTTACATACATCCATCCATGATATCCTCTGCCGTAACTGCAATTAATTGGTTACAATTTATTTTGCAATATCCTACCAAGGTGCATTAGGGCACATGGGAAGGTCTTACCTACCAAAGGTTGTGATTTCAATTGATTATCACAATTACATGTGTATAGACATGGTCAATGCTTTCTCTAAGACAACAGACCTGAATTTGCAATTGTAAAGGTGGATAATGTTCTCTCTCAAATATGCATTTCTAGCATGCTGGTGACAGTGGATAAATTCGAAGAATTTGCAATTGTAAAGGTGGATAATGTTCTCTCTCAAATATGCATTTCTAGCATGCTGGTGACAGTGGACAAACAATTATTCGAAGTGTTGTCCTGCCGATACTCAGTACCAAACACCTAATCTTCAGAACCACCTAATTATCTGTAGTGTTTCTCGTATAATGTTAAGACCTAAGACCTGATGTTTGGTGGTTCCCTTGCTCTGGTACCAAATTTGAGCATGATGACAAAGCATATTTGAAATTTCAATTTCTATCCAGTTAAGAGCAAGGGATGAATCTTTAAGGCTCCTGATTCTGCATCATTGCCTAGAGTTATGACGAACAAGAACACATATAGAGGTCATGGCAGAGATGCGAGCAGAATGCCGAAGGCGGTCAATGAGTTAAGCCTATGTGAAGCAGACAATAATGGACTGCTCAGACCTGCAGACTAGATGTGATGATACGCTCCATCACTAATGTGTTATGGGCAACAATAACGATGGTAGATAAAGAGATCTTCTTTGGAGACCTTTGTGGTACCTGGTTAAGCATGTCATGGAAGTAGACTGGGCTACAAGAACTGACCTCTGTCAAGAAAAGCTGGTGAGCAAACTCCATCTTAAATGTGCAACTCAATAAACTCCACCCTTGATGTGCAACTGAGCTGTTAGTGAACAAGTGACGATTTTCATTGCAATTGTCCAGTCACCTTATAATGGAATGTCTTCGAGCATATGCCATTGCACAATTCAATCTCTAATATGCAAAGCAGGTAATCATCATAAATCATGATATCCATGTTGTCAAGAGCTTAGAGAATTGGCTTCTTCTAAGCTTCAAAAATAGCTGAAAAATGCAGATGTGTATCTGTAGGAGAAATATTGTGATGTTGCTTACGTCATATTTGAAATTGTTATACAGTTTAGAGCAAGGGATGATAACGTCTTGGAATCACTATATCTATTGTTTTTTTCATGACATGATACTTCAGATCTGTTCATGATGATCTGTGCATTTGCTCATTCTCTCATCAACTGTAGACACCTTTCATATTGCTGCAGCTCATAAACTAGGCCTTCCTACTGCTGACAGAACTTGCTAGGATAAGAAGAAAAGCAACCTAGATGTTAGAGCAAATGTTCCAAATGCAAATATCGCCTTAAGTTTCCTAAATGGGATGCGATTCTGTTCCCCAGATGTAGCAGAAGTGGCCCTGTTATACTTATGTTAATATCATCATTTACTTATGCCCTAGCACCATTTTTCAACGAACACGTTGGGGAATTTTTTGACTACAGCTCAAGAAGCATATATGGTTAAACCTTCAAGATAAAAGGCTTTTGTTGCTATCTGGGTAGCGTGATTGGAAAGTTGACCAAATGGCTCTTGATAACCAATATGCTATTCACGTATAGGATGAATTATCTACCATGTGCTTTTGTGGATATGTTCCAATTGTTATTTGTGCTATTCATTGTGCACTATAAGTCTGCTGGTTAAGATTTTCCTTTTGCATAGTCATTTAAATAGAGTAAATTACATTATGGATGTCCTTTGGTATTGCGGAACTGCATTCAGAATTGTGAAACCGCATTCGGGCTTAAAAATACATATTACCTATCCGTAATGTGGTTGGGAATTGGTATTAAACCCTTTCAGGATATGCACTTTTCTTTATCAATTGGATTGTGCCGATGTTGGACTGTCATGAATAAGCTTCCACTCAAAACATGAAGAACAATTCGTTACTTCACTGCGTTGAATAATACCAATGCATTCTAACGACACTTTTGGTTTATCATTTATAGGCTATCACCTAATGCCCAGCAACACACCCTTCAATAATGCCACTTCATTGCGAATATTAGATGAAGAATCCATTTGCAAGCACCCTTCTATAATGCCATTTCATTGCAAATATTAGATGAAAAATCCTTATCTTTCACCAACCAAATCTCAAAAGAACAATTCTTTATCATGGAATGTGCAAGAAACACAGATCATAATTCCATTATGCCGTAAGTATGTAACACATACCATAATTAAAACACAGACTATAATTGAAACACAGACCATAATTCCAATGTGCCAGCAGTTGCTATAGAAGCAAAACCTTAGCAACCTAGGTTCGAAGCCTTAGCAACATAGGTTTTGAGAGCCCTTTAGGCACAACTTGGACTTGGAATACTGGAGTACGTGACAACCAATGAAAACTATGCCTAATTATATTAGATTCATGAAAAGGAGTTTGAGCTAAACATGTTAGATTTATGACATACTGATTCCAATTGAGTTGAGCAGGTTTTCGCTGGTTCCCAACTTATGCCTAGCAATGCTGGGCACCGTTACTAGTAACATTATAATATAAGATATATACGATGCTATGAATGCAAGAATGTATATGTATATGCTAGTTAGGTAAGATATTCTGAATGTGCAGTCACATGTTGCTGCTTCTATAGTAGAGAGTAGACATGTACGATAATAATAGCTTTTATTTTATATGTAGGTCTAGCAGTTGAGTGAACATCAGACATTTTTGGAGTGATAATATTTGCCATTTATCCATGCTGCCATTGGTGAGTAGTATTGCAATCCATGATGCCCCCTCGATGTTTTGTAATGGTATCATCTACATGCTGGGATCGCCCTTACCTCCATTCTCTACTAGGAGGATTGGCAGATCTTGCAAAGCCCATTCCAGTAAGAGCACAAGACGTCAAAATCTTGAGTACTCCTGTCGAATATTATCAATCAATCACAGAAAGCATCAGTTCCTCAAGAGAACGATTAGTAATGGCCTCCATGTACATGGGATCAGGTCAATTGGAGGAGAATTTGGTAAGTCAAGTAATATTTATTTCTTTCCAGTTTAAGCCAACTGTCAAATTGTTCATTCAACTTTGTGGATAGAAGGACGATGACAAACTTCTCAAATTGCACGTTTAGCCTTTGTAGGTTGTTTGAGCATTCTGTCCTTTAAATTATAGAGTTCATTTTCTTGTGTGATGCATGCAAGGGTGGTCCGATTAATTTGAAGTTGCATTGTAGTAATGAACTTCACCCTGGCAGCTGAAGGTACTCGTAGAAATAGTGAAGAAGCATCCAGAGTTACAAGTAAATTTACTTTTGATGCTCTAAGATCTATTATGCGTCCTGCTCTCATTCTGATGGCACTGCATTTTCTAACCGTGCAGGAATGATCTCTAATATCCTATTATCCTACTGTAACTACTCCAAGGCAGGTGACATAGTCAAGGTTTCATTATTTCAAATACCCGACTTATCCAAATCTTTTAAATGGTTATTGCCTCCAAGGCTGAATGAAGTGGTTGGAGTCTGCCATATAAAAGCATATATATTTGATGATAATATGCTTATGACTGGTGCAAATCTGAGCACGACATATTTTACTAACACATAGGATAGATACATGTGGTTTCACAATAACAAGGCATTGGCAGACTATCTCTATCAGTTTATTCAAACAGTATCATCCTCTTATAATCTTGGAGTGGAAGGCTAGCTAATGCACAAAGCGCATGATCTTTAGCATTCCATAATATTTAGCATTTCATGAATGATGAGCATGGTTTCCAGGGTTCAATTCCCTGGACTTTCATGTTAAATTATATTGGATTATTTGGTAATGTAGCACATATAAACCAAGTATATATTTACTATATCGTGATACTCACTATGCAACTATATTTACGATGTCAATATACTAAGATCAAATACTATTGCACTTAACTTGACATATAAATCATTAGTATATATCATAAATGTGAAGCTTTTATAAATACCATTTCATTAAACTTGAGATATAAAGCATTAGTACACATCGTATATGTGAAGCTATTATAAATTAACCATTCTATTAAACTTGACATATAAAGCATTAATACACATCGTACATGTTAAGTTGTTATAAAGATCAACTAGAATTATCATGTGTTAGTATTATGTCAGTTGATTTACGCCGATGATGTCGACCTCCTGGCGCACACAGCGGAGGACATGCAGCGCCACCTAGACGCGCTGGCCACATTCTGCCAGCACACCAGCATGCGGGTGAACCTCGCAAAGACCAAAGTCCTGCTCATCTCATCTTCTAGGCACCCACAAATTCCAACCTTCACGTACCAGGGAGAGCAGGTCGAGGTGGCATCCACCTACAAATATTTGGGCATTCAGTTCTCCACTTCCATGCATTGGGATAGCTGCATTTGACTACGGGTGGTTGCCGGCTGGAAGGCGTTGCATGCCATGCAGAACAATAGTTACCAAGCAGAGCTTTACACTTGGGAGCACCAGGCATGTCTCTTCAGGGCTCTGGTGGAGCTAGTCCTCTTGTACGAAGTGGAAGTCTGGGGGCTTGTCGTCTCTGTCACCATCTGGGCTGACCTGGAACGGGTGCAAAAGGCTTTCTTGGCACGCGCACTGGGATTAAAGCAGACAGCCCCGTACCAAATACTGCTCCAGGAAACAGGTTTCCATCCGCTACAGAGGGCGGCAATCTGCCGTCACCTCCTGTACTTCCAGAAAGTGGCTCACATGGATGAGGACTGGATACCGCGGGTAGCCTTAGCAGTGGTACGGGGCCCGCAACGTCTTAAAACCTGCTGGAAAGAGAAACAGGGGCAGTGGCTATCCCAATGGAACGTCCAGCCACACAGGTGCGTGCGGGTCGCACGAAGCAAGAGCATGAAGAGCTGAAGACCTACCTTGACACCTGCTTCCTTGGCAAACTCTGGGACAGCGAGGCCTTGTCGCTGGTAAACTTGAGCACTACAGACAGCAGGTAAATCCCACGCTCGCCCGAGGCCCCCAGCAGTACCTGCTCAACCCCCTCTCTATGAAGAAGCGTAGGCTGATTGCCTCGATCCGCACACGGGGCCACCACCTCCGCATTGAGACAGGGCGATGGCCAAGAGAAGCACGCGAGAGTAGAACATGTCGAAGCCGCCGCCAGGATATCATTGAGGACGAACAACATGCCTTGCAGACTTGCCCCGCTTATGAGAAAATTCAGGAGTGGTACCCGCAGTTGGAGATACGAAGCCAGACCCTCCATCTCCTGCTCAACACCAACGTTGTGGGAACTCTGGGATCTTACATCTAGGAAGTGCTGGACGAACGACAACGGCTTTGTCCCGGTCACTCGTAATGCTGTGATTCTGATTACCAGCGTGACCATTACGGCCACTGTTTTTCCCATGTGGTTTTTTCATCCGGGCCGTAATGGGCATGCTGCTCCTCTTGTACAGGTCCTATAGGCCAATTGGCCTCCGTGGACGATAAAAATAATATCTTATCTTATCTTATCTTATCTTATTATGCTTAAAAACAATGTTTGTTTATCACATTATAATATTATGTTAGTGAACCACATTGTATAACTAAAGGTGGTTTGTAAACTTTTGAACCCACTAACATGTACTGATTTAAAGATTTGATTTTCACCAAAGAATCGTTAATAAAAAATCATACTGATTCAATTTCGGGGGTCTTGTGGCTGGTTCCTGTGGGTTTTCCTCAAATTTCTTCTCTTCTTCTGACATAGCATTAGCCAACATCTCTTTTAGGTTGGCATCCATTTCTTTTGGTAGAGGGTTCGATGGCGGAGACTTCAATGATGAATGTTCAGAAGCACTGTCAGTTCCTTCCGAATCACTATTGTTATGAGATCTGCTACTCTTTGAGTCTGTATCATTTGGTGGTGGCTTTGGTTCTGTGGTTGGTGCATCCTTCTGATTATGCTCTCTTTCCCCCAGTCTGCTAGTCTCTAATTCTCTATCTCTTGTTCTGTTCTTTGTTGTGTCCTTCTCATTCTGCTCTGCCATCTCCACATTAGGATAATACAGCTCTAAGAACTCTTTCTGCTCCTCAGTGGCCATCCAGCTTTGAATTTTTTGGCCACTGGCTAGAGCTTGTTTGCCAATCCTTCCGTTGACGAAGTAGTCACAGACTAGGCCTTTCTTGGGTACAAATGTTTCCACTAGGTTTCTTGGGTACAAATGTTTCCACTAGGTTGTGTGACGACCATACGGATTATACAAGTATTATAGCCGTATGTACAAAAGATGGTCACCACACGGATACAAAAAGGTAGTTGCACAAGGCAGGGCTCGAACTCACAACCTTTCAGTTGCAAGCCACACGCCTTAGCCAAGTGCACTAACTATTTCCGGTATTTTCCACATATGAGCGGTAGCTTCCAGGAAATCCTAGAACATTCTGCAACCTACGTGCATGTGCGCCACTTTGCCAGATCTCATCCATTGGAGTGGCACGATCTGGACCATTGATGTACATATATATGGAGGAGCTTCATTCTTGTTGAACCATTCCAGTTCAGTTAATCTGTGGATTGTGCAACTCGAGCCAAGGGAGGCCCAAAACTACAGGTGCATGTGGGCTAGCGATGAGATTGAAAGAGATGCTACAACTTGCTCCGTCGAACAGAAGCCGAACAGGTGCAGTACATTCAGTGACCGCGCCTGAGGAGATCTCATGTCCATCAACCATACCAACAGCACTGGGATGCGCAACCCTGCTTCTAGGAATGGCGTGCTTAAAAGCGAATACGCTATCCATAAAACAAGCATTGGCACCACTATCAAGATGTGCAAATGCTTCCATTTTGACAGCTCTTGCCCCAGTTCTGATCCTCCGACATATTCTGCCTCTGTTCTGCCATCTCCGTCCCGTAGAGTTTTATGGGCTCCTGATCTTGCGCCAGTTCATGTTCCAGTTCCTATCTCTGTTTCATCTCCTGATCCTGATCCAGTTCCAGTTCCTGCTTTTGCTCATGTTCCCGCTGCTGTTCCCGTTTTTGTTTCAATTCCTGTTCCTGCTCTTACTCCCGCTCCTGTTCCCGCTTGCCAGGATTGTGATGGCAATCTTTCCAAGTCGCCTTCATGTCCTCGGCTCCGCATCTCAACAATATCACTGCAGAAGTTTGTTCAAACCGGTAAACAAGACCCCAGTTCAGTATTC
>JAANSK020023911.1:0-18008 GCA_011763485.2 Isoetes engelmannii
ATTTTGGTAGTGAACTTGCACATCCGTTAGGAACTTAGTAGTTAATTATAATGTTCAAATTAGATTAGATTCATGGAGGATAACGAGGGATCCAAGCGAAGAAGCGCATACTAGCAATGGTATAATAATTTGTCTCATGAACAACAAATTCGAGAAAGAAAGAAACAACGTTATGCAAATTTAACTGAGAGAGAGAGAGAGAGAGAGAGAGAGAGAGAGAGAGCGCGAGAAAGGGATAGAGAACATTATGCAACTTTAGCAGAGGAACGTAGAGAACAAATGAGAGATAGAGCTAGAGAATATGCAAGACGACGGAGTTGTAGAAGAATGGAAGACAGAAATGGGGCAATTGCAAATGTAGCATCTACGAGTGCGAGGGATATTGATGATTTGTTTTTATCTCAACCTGAGAAAGCGGTACCTGCATCATGTACAAGCTTTAGTCCGTTTAGTTCATCCATTGAGTCATAAGTTCACGAGGATAGAAGCCAGGAGATGGCGTCGTTAACACATTGGCAAACTCATGCGCATGATATGAATTTAGCTATATGCCAAAATTATATGATGTGTAGATGGAGCAAGAGGTGCACGTATTGTCTAATTCAATTGCTCAACACTGAGCAAAACGGATTCTGCTGCAATAAGGGAAGATGAATGTTGCCACCATTATCTACTTTGCCAGTAGCATTGAACAACTTATATAATATGGAAGGTTTTAAATCCATATGTAGAAAATTAAACAATCTGTTTTGCTTCAGTGTGCTTGGAGTCGATGGTGGATTTGTAAGATTGGATTTCCCTTCATCTGTAACAATCATAGGTCGAACATACCATTGACTCCGCCCAGCGAGAGATAGAGGGCATCCAATACACTGGTATATCTTCGATGAAATGGAGCATTATGTGGAAGCCGAATGGGTGGGACTGGTTGGTTCAACCTTGAGTGCAATAAACTCATTTATCTGAAACCTTCGGACCATGGGAAGCATGAATGTGCCATCAGCATTGAGCATATATAGCAACCAACAAATGATTGCGAGTAACGAGATCGCAACTATTGCAGAGAAAAATAACACGACTGACATTGCACCTCGAATCGCTGGGTTTTGGGTTCAAAATGAAGGAGAGCCAACATTTATGAACATTTTTTATCCGATGTACAAGCCATTACAATTTCCACTTCTCTTCCCGCATGGTACAATAGGATGGGGACCAGAGAATGAGCACGGTTTCACATAGTTACAATGATACATATCCAGATTGCTACATGAGGAACGATTCCTCCAATTGGGTCGTTTGTGTGGAGTGTATATAGTTGACATGTACTCGAGAATCGAAGATGCCCGATTGAATAATTTTAGCACATCGCCCTTTCGAAACAAAAGGGCATCATACGATGAGGATTTTTACGAGCGAGAAAGTGACGACCAAAGTGATGTCATCTTACCCTCATCATTCTTAGGATGCAAGAGGTAGTGTTCTGTGCAAGTCGCTGACGTATTGGCACTTTCTAGGGCAAAAGGACGACCGACTTTGTTCATCACGATGACAACTAATACGGACTAGCCCGAGATACAAAGCGCAATTAGAGCTGGACAAACAACGTCCGATGTGTCTATGATCGTTGTCAGGTGTTTTCATGGAAGATTATAAAAATTGAAAGAATTGTTGCATATATTTTTTCATCGGGTATCGTATATGATAATTGTTATTGAATTTCAAATATGAGGATTTCCACACTCACATATTGTGCTCCGTTGAGCTTGATATTCCGATTAAGTGCATAGCAGGGAAAATTTTAAGCATCTTAGAATTTTTCCAAGTGAAATGAATTGGCCATTCCTTATGTAATTTAGTTGTTGAAGTGTAGCCTGAAATGGCCATTTTTGCTAATATTTTTCAGCATAAGTCTAACCCAAATGGCGATTCCTTCGCCAAAATTTTAGCGCTTCATGTGGCCAAATTTAGACAAATAGCAAATTTAGATCGCGACAAACCATTGATTAAATTCTCATGCCTCAAATTATTTGCTCATATAAATCTAACAACTCAACTTATAGGTCGATAGACTCAAAGCATGCAAAGGTAATGTGATTCTGCAACCAAAGTTCACAAAATACTTGTTTAACATACATAGTTATATTTTATGGTAGATATCACTACTATTACTACATTTGGACAGTAGGTTCTAATAAAGATCCCCAAGGGTATAGCAAAGTTATTATTCTCAATAAGGATAACCTACTTTACATGGCTATTTTGTTAGCCAATATTCTTCATCCACCGAACTCAAATGGCCAAAATATTGGTACGTCCCAAACCACAAAATAATGAATTGGCCATTCTAGTCCTTTATCTGCCAATAAAGTGTTACGAAATGGCGAATATGCACCTACTAGATAGTTAACTCATCCTACTCAGGCCGGCCAGAGGATTTCCCCAAAATAGATAATTTGGGGCCAAATGGCCCGCCGGGGCCACTAAAATTTTCGCTGGTGCATAGATGAGATTATATCTGTTGAATTGCTGACAGACCCCGGTCTTCGAGCTCAGGTCATGAAATTCATGATCCACAGACACTTCGGTAGATGCTCTACTAGGAATAGTACATGTTGCTACAACTATCCGAAGGCAGTAAATCCAACGACGTACTTGGACTCTAGAGGATATGTGCAGTATAGAAGGAGGAGCGTAGATGATAGGTGGGTAGTTCCATACAATGCCTTCTTACTACATGCATTAGATTGCCACAGTATGGTTGATATTGTGCCGACTGTTCATGTGTTTTCCTACCTTTATAGGTACATATATAAGGGTATTGACCGCCAGCTTTCGATTAAGCAAAGAAAGGAACACAACAACAAAATTATCATCGAGAGGATTCCAAAGGATGGAAGGGATAGTAGAGCCATCGTTAAGGAATAATGAGGATAGAGCATATGTTTCAGAGCAGCCATGGAGAAATAAAATACAAGGACAAGATACAAGACCATCGACTAGAGGAGAAATACATGACTATTTGAGGGCACGATATTTATCTTCGACAAAAGGAGCATGGGGAATTATGTCTTATGATATAACAACCAAGTCACCCGCAGTTAAATGTCTGCCGCTACACATCCCGCAAGGAAACACGCGATCTCTCCTCGACCAATACTTCTTGTGGCCCCTAAATCCCGAGTTTAATGAAGTTACATACATTCAGTATAATGAATAATATATTTTCTGTGTATGATCAAAGGTCAACGCTAATGCCCAATGAATTCCTAGAACAAGAGAAATAAGGGTTCATGAGAGTACGGAGGAGATCAAAGCAAGCAATAGTACGTAGGATCCTGTTACTTCCACGAGTTGGTGAAACATTCTATTTAAGACAATTTTTGCTACACCAACCTGCAAAGACATGAGAGGAACTCAAAATAATCAACCACCAACAATATGCAATATACCAAGAGGCTGTTGAGGTACATGATTTACTTGCGACGAACAACGAGGCAATGGCAGTCATGGAAGAGGCAACATCATTATCATTGAGCCCCATGCAACTACGGTTCCTATTTGTGATGGTCCTACTTGATCAGGCTCCAGCAACCGAAATATGGAATAGATTTCAGGTATCTATGAGCTTAAGCTTACTAGCTGAATACTTAAACGACGAGCCAGTGGCATTCAATGAATGTCTCCATCTGGTCAATAACATATTTACGCAACATGGTATTGACATCACAACTTTTGGTCTACAATTACAATCTCGCCTTTCAAGGGATGGTTGCAAGAGTTGGCCAAGTTTCCCGAGCATGCAACTTATCTAAACACTGCAATCCAAATGTCGAGTTAGAGATATATGCATACATATGAGAGCAACTGAACTACTGGAGAGCGAACACCCCATCTTCATAAGTGGAAAAGCTGGCATCGGAAAGATGTTCCTCAATTGCATATGCCTGCTAGAACGAGGCAAGCAAAATATCGTACTCCCATGGGGCACGACCGCCCTCTCAAGCCGGCTCTATCCAAGGGGGAGAACGACACACTCATTGTTTCATATTCCCGTGGTTGAAGACAACACATGGTTGCACTCGCTATTAGAGCGAGATTCAGGAGCAGCACAACTGTTGATGGAAGCAAAGGTCATAATATGGGACGAAATCCCAATGGCGAACAAGCCAGTCATAGAGAGCGTCAACAACCTATTGCAACAATTATGTGGGAACAATCGACCTTTTAGAGGTAATCACTTCATAGCATCTGGCGATTTCCGGCATGTGGCGCCCGTCGTGAAGGGTGGAGGGAAAACATCGGCTATTAAATGCATCCATAAAGTCATCTTCATTGTGGCAATCATTCCATCTGTTGAAGTTAGAACAACCTATACGTAATGCAGGAGATCCGGAACTCATGCGCTTTGTTGATGACATAGGAGAGGGGAGAGAAGAGATGGTGTCTTTGGACATCTTTAATACAACTATAAATATTGAAGACAATGTAGGGTTCCTATTTCCTGCACAAATTCTTCAAAACCCTGCTTCTTGCGAAAATAGAGCTCCGCTAGAACCGATCAACATTAATGCACAGTAGATAAGGTGCACAGCCAAAGCAGGTCGTATTATAGCTATGACCATATTAGAGAACATGAGGAACCCATCCACGATCACCCTTATGCAACCTCTGACTTCCTCAACAACTTCACACACTCTGGGATACCGACCATGAGATTAAGCTCAAAGTAGGAACAATAAGTCATATCATGAAATGCCTTGACATGGAAAAAGGACGTGAAAAATGCTAGAGTCATAATCGAATCAATGCGTGATAAATTTGTGATGGTAAAATTTTTGGGTGAAACAACACAACCGGATGCATGCTATTACCCAATTTCTAGAGTCGACTTTTTCTACCAACCAGAGAATCCGCCGTGGACTATCCACATGCGTCAATTACCCTTGCGGCTGGCATACTCAACCACATTCAACAGTTGTACAGGAGTGACGTTAGATCGTGTCGTTCTTGACTTACACGCAAATGTATTGGCACAAGGACTTGCCATGTTGATAAGGTATGTTCTCTTCCCCCTCCTCTTTACATACGCAACTACATGCATCGCCCATCATACCGAAAGAGTTGGACTATGAATAAGGTGCGTCATATCAACGATACCTCTTCGTAGATAACAATGATGCGTGTCATCTCTAACATATCTTTTTATCAACATAATAGGTGACCATCGTGGTGGTGGTTTAGTGGTAAGGCCATTGGTTATGGGCGGCCCCCACCCAGGCTCAAAACCCACTGGGTACTATCGGGCGGTACAAAAAGAGAGACAATTAATCTAAAAAAAAGCGGGGAGAAAAAAAACATTGCAGTGGTAGCCTAGTAGTTAGGCCATTGGGCATGGATGTTTTCCACCCAGGCTCAAAACCCACTGGCTACCATTGGGTGAGTAAGCCATTTGAGGCAACATTGAGTTCACTGAAAGAAAACACCAATCGCAGTGATAACCTAGTGGTCAGGCCAATGGGCATAGATGTTCTCCACCAAGGCTCAAAACCCACTGGCTACATTGGGCAGGTAATCCAAGCTCAAAACCCACTGCCTACCATTGGGTGAGTAAGCCATTTGAGGCAACATTGAGTTCACTGAAAGAAAACACCAATCGCAGTGATAACCTAGTGGTCAGGCCAATGGGCATAGATGTTCTCCACCAAGGCTCAAAACCCACTGGCTACATTGGGCAGGTAAGACATTAAGAGAATGATTAACTCAATAGTCGAAGTGATAATCCAACGGTGATCAAACAACATCCTCCCTATCCTATGGGCACATGAACATAAGGCAGTAGCACGGGTTCAAATCCCGAATGTTCTCGTACTACATCCCCACTTGCTATCTACAGAATGTACACGCAGGCATCTATTAACTTGATAGAATATATTTCTTCATTTCACAAAGTATCTTCTTTCCAATGAGTCGAACAAAAGAAATGTTCGTGGCACTTGCTATCTACAGAATGCATCTATTAACTTGGTAGAATATATTTCTTTACTTCACAGAGTATCTTCTTTCCAATGAGCTGAACAAAAAAAATGTTTGCGGTGGCCTTGGCCTCAACAACTTCACACACTCTGGGATACCCGACCATGAGACTAAGCTCAAAGTAGGAACAATGTGTCATATCATGAAATGCCTTGACATGGAAAAGGGACTTGTGAAAAATGCTAGAGCCATAATCGAATCGATGCGTGATAAATTTGTGATGGTAAAAGTCCTGGGTGAAACAACACAACCGGATGCATGCAGTTACCCAATTTCTAGAGTCGCTTTTTCTACCAACCAGAGCATCGGCCATGGACTATCCACATGCATCAATTACCTTTGCGGCGGCATACTCAACCACATTCGACATTTGTATAGGATTGACGCTAGATCGTGTCGTTCTTGACTTACGCACAAAAGTAAGTCGTCAAGAACGTAAGAGCTGTATACAACTCTTACGTGCATATGAAAGAGAGAATAGAATAGAATAGAATAGAATTTTAACGTCCATGGAAACCCAATCGGGTTATGGGACTCAATACAAAAAGGGAGGGGTAGGCCCAACTAGAAATAGGGGACAAAGTCCCATCACCAATACAGAAAGGATTAACAATACCCAAGAAGGACTGAATTATATAATGATTTCCCATGGATCAATAGGCCACTGATCCCTGATGATAGCCTGCCCTCCTTTGCACACTGCCCACTTTCGTTGCAGGCGAACCTCTCGAACGCGATACAATTCCTCTTCCCGTCTGCAAAGCTGTTCTGGAGTGAGATCCTCCTAGACGGAAAAGATAGTGCCCTTCAGGTGGATACCATGCTTCATAATCTGTAGGCAGGAGATAGCATCCTTGAACTGAACTAAAAGATGACGCGGGCTTATGTTGTCTACAAGCACCTGCTATGTTGATAAGGTATGTTCTCTTCAAGCACCTGCTATGTTGATAAGGTATGTTCTCTTCACCCTCCTCTTTACATATGCAACTACATGCATCGCCCATCATACCGAAAGAGTTGGACTATGAATAAGGTGTGTCATCTCAACCATACCTCTTCATAGATAACAATGACGTGTGTCATCTCAGTCCTGTAGGACAAGGCTTGGGTTGTCTGGTGGGGAGGGATCCCTTACCTGTCTCATCGAGACTGGGGAGATGCAACCCATGAAGAGCCCTCTTGGCTATGCCCCCGGCAGACTACGTTCAAGCCCCGAAGTTCATCAGCCTATCTGCACAGTATGCACAGGAGGGGCGGATGGAGTGGACAACCCGATGGGCATGTTCTATGCCAGTCAAATCCATTGTTATGAATTCTGTCTGCAACGATCTTTGGAGACCCAAGCCAACATTCATACCATGAGTCTGAGCCTTGGGTAGGATTTCCTTTTTGTTATGATGTTATGATACTGCAGGTGATATGGTGATTCCCACCCTTTGATGTGGTATTATTTATATGTATTCGATTGTATTGTACTTATGTTCTCGCTTCCACATTGATAGGTGGATCTTAAGGGAGACGGGGTCAATGACACGTCCAGTCCTCCCATGTAGCTCCTTTCTCACCATCAAGGAATCTACGTCAGATGGACAGCCTCTCGTTGGCATGGTGGCTAGCGTGGGGGAAGGCTCCAGTTCTTATACGATGGAAGCATCATACACTAGCTGGGGACGTCACAATTTTGATCTCGATCTCAAGCTCAAGTCTTATATTTAACTATGCTATGACAGTTAATAACCTTACAGGCTTCAATGTTATGTGTTTCAAATTATGAATTATTAAAAATGCATACAATACAATTTTGATTTCAATTTCAAATGCTACGTTAAGTATTATAAACACACCACAACTAAAAGTACAGCAAAAGGAAAATATGTATACGCATCAAAATAATTCTAACACAACTAACAATGGCGCATGTAAACAAAAATCAACCATAAAGAAGGACGACAATTTTTTCATCAACCAGAAAGTGCAAAATACAAAAACTTCGTATCCACCCTTATTCATCCATAATATGTTATATTTTCCATAGCCCCCACATCAACCGCAATAGTGCTACCGATTTGCGGCACCATGAATCCCTTCATTATGCTTTTAGTCCTTCCTACAATGTTAATTTGGGTGATTTTACTGCCAATGCCCTTCATCCCTCCCCTACTGCTTCTAACCATGAGCTTCTTTGTTAGCTCCTCCTATGTAGCAAAAGCAATGCTTTTTCCCAACTTCCCTTGTGATGCCCTCCATCCTTCATTAATGAGCCCATTTCATGGGGGCCACATGCAAGAAAAGCATTTGATTTGAAGTATTGTGTATTGTTATTGAAGTTCCTCCGTTCATAGATTCTTGATATTTGTAGGCCCTTTGATTTGACGCTCCCTCCGTCATCGTTCATTGAAGGCTTGAAATTGTTCAGATGAAGGTGTCTATCTTACATTGCAGTCCTACAAGGTGCCTTCCACGATATATGTGCATGGTTCAATCAATGTTTGCAACTTGCCTTCACCTCTACTTGGTCCCACAAGGTGCCTTCCACGATATATGTGCATGGTTCAATCAATGTTTGCTAGAGTTGACTTTCATCTCTTTTAAGGAAGGAAGGAAGGAAGTATATTTTAACGTCCAATTTTTTTATGTTGTTTGGGGGATTTGAACCCTGGTCATTGCCCACCAAGCCCCCATTCTAACCACTAGACCAAGCACTGTCGATGTCGATATGACCAATAACAATCACTTAAAAGAAGAATGATCACCTCGCCTTCGATGATATTATATAATGTTTAATAAAATCCAAAGCACGTGACAATAACCAAAAGCTTTGGAATTGAAAGGCTACAAGTTAGTTTTATAATATGTGTCTAGCTACATGGTTGGTTTTGGAATTATATATTATTTATAATGAGGAAAAGCAAAGCCTACTAGGGAAGTTGCCTTAATTCCAGCTACATATTTATATTAAATTACTCAAATTGAAAGCAATGAAGGCACCAATTTAAGCCCAATTGTCGTGTCTTGTAAGGGTACATAAAAGTTTGTTGCACAACCCAAAGCACCCCATCAATGCTATTATATTATATGGTTGGTTTTAGGAATATCTACACATGTTGTCTCATGTGGCACACTTGGAATGTTTAGATCCAACTAACCATACAAGCAATACCTAGCAAAGGTCAAGATCATTGCCAAGCTTCCATATGACACAAACACTAATCATCTTGTGTGAAACAATACTGTTTCGTCTTCTTTGAGACAGATACAAGGTTGTTCATGCCTTTGGTGTTGGTATCCCATGTCAACAAGCCATAAATTGTAAATGTGTGTTGTACCACGCTAGACCATCTTTTATGAGATAGTGACTATGTCCTTTTAAGTATGACAACACTTTTCACTATATAGGTGTATAGAGCATATAGTATGATTGAGTCCCTTGAAGAATAACAATGGATAACAACCAAAGGTACTAGGCTATCCATCTATATAATGCATGTTTCAAAATAGAGTCAAGAAAAAGTTCATTCTTGTATATTTAAGATAAAAATAAATGGCCGAGATGAATAGCAACATGAACGGTGGAGATCTCGATCTCGATCTTAACATCATATTGCCTTACAAATTAAACTAGTGTTTTTGTGTTTCTTCTTTCCATGGCTTTATGTTTGGCGCCTACGCCTTGCCACCATGTCTGCATTAACTGGAATTGGAATGGTGCATTCACATGCTACTAGTGTTTTTTGAATAAGCTTCTACGGTGGGCAATATTGCAGACCTTGCAAGTCCTCAGTATCGCCTCGGTTGATGCCGCCAAAACAGGAACCAAGCCATCCAAAAGTGCCCTGTTTCCTTTGAACCAGCCATAGTATCCTCCTCTGTCAAGTATGGTGAAGAATAGTAGATGGGCTTTGTATTGAATAAATAGAGAAAACTGGTTGGGAACATGCTTCCCACCGTAGCCTTATGTAGATATCAGATAGTTACATTCTAAAGGACACGACTCTTAGTATAGGACTGCCATGTCACATTATGACATGGCTATAGGATGATGAGGTGGAGGTTGACTATATTACATATATCAACACCATCCCTCAAACTACAACCGCATCATCCAAAATCGTCATGTCCAGGCTCATAAGTGAGCCATCGTTGGGTCCTTCGACATCCCCTTGTTTTCTTCGCAACCTTCTTTGTTTTATGGACATTTTCCAAACATCTCATAGTCTTAAATCTGTCCTTTAAGTTGCCACTATCCATTTTGTAGATGTATGATAAATCGTCCTCAGGCTTATTACAAATTGTTTGATTTGGATAGTAATACTTCCCTCCCTCAATCTTAAGCAGTGATACCCTTAATTGAAATTTCCTTATAACCCAAAGAATAATAAGAACCTGCTTGAGATTGGTGACAATATCCAAATCTTCATTCATTTGCTTGAATATTTCCTTCTCTGATATTGCCCCAGCATATTTGTGAATAATTTGGTTGAGATCCAAGTCTGCATCAAGTGACTCAAATATATTGCTTGTGAATTTGGCATCTGAATGTTCCGAGCCTCGTTTGTGAACTCCTTTGCAGCTTGAGCTTTCTCTCTTGCACTATCAGAAACCTCTCTAGATATTTGTTTTGCATCTTCTCCTATTGTCTTTGCATATTTTGTGGTATCTTTTGCAGTTTCCAAGCCTTCTGAGACACTCTCTCTGGCACCAGTTATAGCCTGGCCTGCTTTATCCTTCCCTTGATCGTATCCTGAGACAGTATTATACTTTGCCCTTTCAGCAGCATCCTCGGTAGTCTCTTTGGCTCTTTGAGTAGCATCTCCTGTGGTTTTCCTAGCTCTGTGAGCAGCATCATGTGCAGTTTCCTTGGCTCTTTCAGTTGCTTCCTTTGCAGTCTGCAACGCTCTCTCTGCTGGCTCTTGTGCCCTTTCCTTAACCCAGCCCTTTTCTGAAGTGCTTCACTTGCTTTGCCCACATTTTCATGCCACCTACTTGCTGCAATTGCTCCTTGGTAGATGCAGCTTTCTCCTGTGCAATATCCCTGGCCTGTTGTGTTTTCTCAACAGTGGCATCCTTAGCTCTGTAAGCAGTATCAGCAGCAGAATCCTTGGCTCTTACAGAAACGTCTGTAGCAGAATCCTTTGCCTCAGTAGCAGAATCCAATGCAGTATCCTTTGCTCTAACAACAGAATTCCATGCAGCATCCTTTGCTCGGGCAGCCGATTCGACAGCAGAATCCTTAGCCCTGGAAGCGGATTCCAAAGCAGAATCCTTGGTTTCGGCAGCCTTATCCCTAGCAGCGAAAGCCTTTTCTAGGGCGACATCCTTAGAATGAGAAACGGCGCCGGAGGTACGATCCTTGACCTCGATAATTTTCTCGACGATGGCATCCTTGGCCTGGACAAGGGCATTTTGGGCACTTCTGGCCGCGGCTATGGCAGCATCGGATGCAGCAGTTTTGGAATGGGCCAATGCTTCAGAACTTCTGTGCCTTCCTGCTTCTATATCAACGGCTCCTATAAAGAACTCCAACCACATCACCGCATGGAATTCTTGGCCAGTCTGCTCTCTGAAATTTGGGACTTCTTCGCCAACGGCAATATTGGCTACGGTTACAGTATTTGTGATCTTATAAAGATCTTTCCCGAAATTCTCATGGCCTTCAATTCCAACGGCAACCTCAGGGGTGGCCATTCTTTCTTCTTTGAGGGCTCCTATCTGCACTTTTGCAAATGTACCAGAATCAGGACGACATGCTTTCACCGCTGAATTCTTCATATAAGCAATGCCCCCAATTTTTGTATCTGTGCTTGCCGGACTATGCTCAACGCCCCATCTTCTGATCTTTGGCAAAACAACTCATGCCGCTCTTCTTCAGGCAAAGAAACACCATCTCTAATCTTCTTGGAAATAACTGCTTCCTTATCTTCTGCAATGTATGTTGATTGGGCTCTCCCGTTCCATGCCACAATTTCGGCTTCATCATTTGTGGGAATAAAATAACCGGTTCTTATCCGTTGCACAACACAGGGCAAGAATTTGTCTTGTTTCTTTGTCACAACTCTGCCGTAGCACTCCGGTGTCTCCAGGTTATGGCCTTCAGAATAAGGCTTTTCTTCTTCATATTCTGCTGAAATATAGATGCAAGAAGATAGGGCTGCTTTTGCCTCATGCATCATAATAATATGAGACATTTCTTCAACCCAGGAAAGCTCTTCTTCATCTTGGATTTCTTCTCCACAAAAGGAGGCGGCTTTCCTGTTTTCTCTTCGCTAGTCTCCGTCATTTCTAGGTCCCAAGATCAAGAGCACGCATGCTCTGATATCATGTCAAGTTATGGTGAAGAATAGTAGATGGGCTTTGTATTGAATAAATAGAGAAAACTGGTTGGGAACATGCTTCCCACCGTAGCATTCTAAAGGACACGACTCTTACTATAGGACTGCCACGTCACATTATGACATGGCTATAGGATGATGAGGTGGAGGTTGACTATATTTACATATATCAACATCCTCTGCAGTCTTCTTCCACCTCATTATATTTAGTTTCAATCAAATACAGCAACTCCCCAGCTTTACGCACATTTAGAAAATCCTTAAGGGGGTGTTCCAATATCTTAGCGAGGCCCTGATAAAGACAAAGACCAAGCAGTTCAGACCCATTTGCTTCATTATCGAGCTTCGGAAATCCAAACAGGCAATGCTCCAGCGATCCTTTACGTAGAAGGAACTCCATGAAGCAATCGTAATAGAGACGTACCACAACGTCTTTGTTGGTTGTCATTTGCCTGAAGAGATTGTGCTGCTGCAAGTGACTCTGTTGCAAAACGTCTGTTTTATAATGCAGTACAGGAGCTTGCCTTAAGCAACAAAACTGTTGTTCAGATGCTTCGCTTGGTGGTGAAGGTTAGATATCTGGGCAGCTCATCTATATATCTTTGCATCTAGAAATCTAGAAATTTTGGATTCTTGCAGGCCTTGATGTTTATGGTGAAGGAATTGGAGGCCCAGATATTCAATTTATCAGTTTCATCTTGTCCCAACAATATAAGAATGGTACAAGAATGATTTTTTTTTCCATAAACAGTATGGATCTGGAACTGAACAAGAATAGGATGCAACCAGCTTAAATTATAATTTAAACAAGAATATGAGGCAATAAAATTTAAATATCATTGTTTGTACTATCAAAAGTTGCAGGCAATTCTGTTCTTAAAATTTAATAGCTATAGATTTGGAGTATATCTTAAGATGTTCTTTCGATAAAAGATTGTAAAACAAGAGAGCTATAAAAATTTATTAAAAAAAAAAAAAAAAAAAAAAATGCCCGAAGAAAATAGTTCCTTTCAAATGTTTAAAAACAGTATTTATTTTCAATTTTTAACATATTGTTTTTGTTTAGCAAGGTTGCCTAACCTGAGGTGGTCTAAATCCCGCGGTTCTAGCCTGTCCACGTGTTCAGCCACGTCTAACACCTATCTATCCTATGGGCACAAAGCATAAAGCATACAACAATAGAGCAGGTTCAACTCCTGCATGTTCTCAGACTATAGTACTAATCCCAGTCTAATCTTTATACAATACATCTTTTGCAACGAGATAGACAAACTAGGTTGGACGTTAATAGTTGATCCAACGCCGCAGGTTTGGAACCAAAAAAATGTTCGCGGCGGCCAAAGGCTGCCGCAATAAATTTCTTGTATCATTCAATCTTTCTAGATGGGTAGATAATCTTTTGTTCAAAGTTTGGAAATGGAAGATAGTGTCTTTTTCAAAAAATGGATAAGTACCTTAACGTCCTGGGCCTCGGCATTTAGACCCATGTTTTGATCTGAGCCCTACGATTAAGGATGCTATACCCAGTAACATCGTCATCGTAATTTGTTACGACTGTTATGGAATTGGGCAGGGATGTTATGGCCATAACATCCTAAGTGCTGACACACACTTCTTAACCCAAGCTGTTGATTCCTGCCTCTGCTTCTCCGGCGCCCCTGCTTCTACAACGAGCATCCTGCCATAGAAAACCAAGGTGGATTCCCAACCTACCACAAAAAGGAGGCAAGATTTAACAAGATCAGTCTAAAAAAAACGTACCATAAATCGCTTCCAGTATGGATTTGCTCCGATTTGCTAAAACAATCTGCTTTTGAATTGTTTGATCCATTACACTATGCAAAAAGGCATTGGCACTGGAGATAACTGCCGGAATCGTAGTTTCTATTTGTTGTTCCACTTTGTCTTTAAGCCCAGGCACACGGTTTGTGTGCCCAAACAAGCCTGCCACCGGACTAAGCTTGTAGAATGAAATCCAGTTTTACTCTCCTTACCGTCTAGTCCTTTAGATCTACAGACAAATTTGCCTTCTAAGGCATCTCCGATTTAGAAACCCTCCATTGCTAACAGCCGAAAAATGCTCATTTTCTTCCTAAATGCCTCTGCCCAAAAACGTTAAGGCTGATAACGTCCTGTGGCGAGGCGTTATGGCCCATCCGAAATGGCCTCGGTGGCCATGTGACCAGGAAATGCCAAGACCTGCATTTCCTGGCCACATGGCCACCGAAGCCATTTCGAATGGGCCATAATGCCTCTGCACAGGACGTTATCTAGCCCATTGAATAAAATTTAAAAAAAAAAAAGGTTCGCGCCTTGGTTCAGAAAATTTCGGGGAAACCTTTGTAAGCCTCTGAACAGATTTGAGATTTAGCTTATTGTATTAAGATAAGAAATGGAAAATTTCACGCTAAATATAGAGTCACGTCACGCCGCTTAGGAAAACGTGCTAAAATTAAAGAAAACGTTAGGAAAGTGCCAAAGGACCTTCTGATGGCTTCTGCCTATGGCGGAACGAAGCATACACAAAATAATAATGCTTTCAATATCTGCCTCCAAACTGCCGGATTTGGACCTTCTTCAGATGGCAAGCTATGTTCATCTATGGCGACTATGGTATTGCATCTTCATTCGGATATGGAGCAACAGGCTGGAGCACGTCACGCCAAGAATGCAAACCAGTTTTCATTCTTGGGTAGAATGGTTGCCACATGGCAACTTCTGTTTTGATAAAGACCCACTTTGCTTGGTGACTGACGTGCCGTCTAATAACCGTAGACTAGTCTTTTAAAGAATGGATAAGAACCGTAGACTAAAATTAAAGAAAACCTTTAATAAGGGTGAGATTCGACTACGACTTTAGTTAGCCTAATTTTAATACAAAACCCAATACCATTTTGCCATGTCATAAAGTCATTGTTGCAATGTATTCCACTTAAGTGGAAATTAATTTAAAATGCCCATGTGGCGTTGCCAAGCCCATTTATTAAAGGACAACCAATATTGGCTGGCCCTAAAAAATAATATAACTGTCAACTACTCAAATGTTTATTTTGTTTTCTTGTTTATTTCTTTTTCTTGATCCTTTAATGTATCCTACATGGATTTTTTATTTTTGATATGTGGAATCACATTGTAAGGCCGGATTTCCACTAGCGTCAACGGCAAGTAAGAAATCATAAATCAGCCAACCAAAAATTTACACGTCTCACACTGCCGTTTCTTCTTCTTTCCACTAACGGTGGCAAGTGCACTGCTGGATTTTATCTTAAACTGCCTTCCATTTTTTCCTCTACCGGGCAATATTGCCCGGCAAAGCAATATTTCCAACGGCAGAAGCCCACCACCGTAGGATGATGCGCCTGAGTTTTCTTAGGTTTGATCAAAGCCCGCTTCATCTGCGAGAAGTACAGAAAAATTGATGGTCGTTTCCCCTGTTTCTGTTCGTGATTAAAGCCCAGAGCAAAAATCCCCTGTTTCTGCTCATGATTTAAGCCCAGAACAAAAATCCCCTGTTTCTTCTCATTTTTCGAGCCCTTCTAGATCTGATGATGAATATCTAAGCATTGACGACGAATATCTTCATCTGCAGGAAGTCTGGCGAAGGAAAAATGACAAAAATTCTCCTTCTAAGAGCTCTTCCGCTGCAGATCCCCGTTGGAAGATCATCTAAGCCGGTGCAAATCGGCAGGGCCAAAAGCCCTAAAAAATGCTTCAAAAATCGTATTCAAGTCCACGGCATTCAAAGCCCACGATGTTAAAAAAAAAGCTCACAAAAGCCCTAAAAAAATGCTTCAAATCGATGGCACAAGCCCACAATGCTTTGATTCTTGATCAGCTGAAGAGCTGCTCCATCTCAATCTGCCGCTTGTGGAAGTACAAGCCTCTGAAACTGCCGGCAATAATGATTTCCCCCCGGTTCAAGCTAGTCTTAGACAAGCCCACGGAGGTGTGGGCCTGGACATTTTCTTCTGCGGTGCAGAAGGAGGCACAATTTGTGGCTCAATGAGTGCCTCAGACTCTAGCCTAAACTTTCCTAAGTCTTGTGAGGGATTCATGATGACGGATGCTTAGGAAAGAGACTGTCTAGCTAGCAGCAACTCCCAAAGAGTAGCAGCTCCACCAACAGCAGCAGCAGCAAAGCAGCAACACCTAAAGCCTGACAACAAAAAAAGCTTTTTCTAGTGATTGTCTCAAAAGCATAACTCAATTATTTACTCTACTAGATACTTAAGGCTACTCTCACTAAGTTTCACAGGCTGGACAAAAGGTTTCAGGTTTATGAAAAAGAAAGAATCTACAGATAGTCTTCTCTTGTTTAGTTTCATAAATTTGATCTGACCCAGCTATTGACTCCATATAACAAAGGCTCCCTTTAAAAGGTTTGCAATCTTACCACGATTGCACTTTGACCGGGTCTTGTCTTCTACAAAAACACAAGACCAAACGGATACTTGGCAAAATATACATTGATTCCTATATCAGTGTCGGACTTTCGTCAACAAACACCATCAGGAATTAAAGGTATATATCGCCAAGATATCCTCCTGACCTTCTATGGGCATACAACATTCACCTTCTGGCACGGCGTGACCGAAGTCAACAACAGCACCGCCAGGAGTAAGCCCGTACACCTCAAAGAGAGGTGGACCCTAGCTATCCTCAACATCGGTGTTAAAAATCTAAAAATAGGATAGGGTTCATCCATAGAACAAGGTGCTCACCCTCGTCATGCCCCTCAGAGGAGGGGGGCGACAGGCGCGGGCCTAACTAGTGACGCCCCCTAATCCTAGCTATAAAAGAAACAACAGAAAACCTAATTTTATTGCTAAAAAACTAAAAAAAACAAGCAAAAATGAAAACAGGGCATGGTTTGCAAGAGAAAGCGCAGCGAAAGGAAAGTACCTTTCGCTGCGCGCGAAATGAAGTCCGGCGTCCTTATATTTATAGAAAAATTTCTCGTGCCCGAAATCAGAACTTCGCGTGCCCGAAAACCTTTTCGCGTGCCAGAAATCCGAATTTCGCGTGCCCGAACTGAACCGTCGCCAGGCGCCGCTTTGCACACTCGAAATATAAGCTTCGGGCACACAGAAATGACTTCGCGCACTCGAACCTTTAAGTTCGGGTGCTCGAACTGATGACTAAGGTTTTGGGCATCCGAACTTTGGGTTTCGGGTGCACGAAATTTTTTTCGCGTACCCTGTTTAGAAGGTTTAAGGCACGCGAAATTTTTTGTTTCCGGCCGGTAGAGTTTTATAAGTCAAATACGTATAATACCTCCAATTATGTATTTTTGAACTTTATACGTCTAAAATTTTGCATTTATACGTACAGAACCTATCCCTGTTGCAGGTGTATTTTTGATATACCTTAAGACGTGTTTGACGCATGCATCAAGGTATTCGAATCAAAGCTGACATTTTGATTCCAATTTTAGTTGGATTGAGTCCTCGAGGATGAATAATCTGAGTTTGTCTCTTTATACTGAGTCTGGCAAGCATTTGTTGAATGCCAGGTGCTTGATGAAACTGAGATGAAAGACAAACTTCGCTTTCTGGCTCAAACAGTTCTTTTTTAACAAGGTGACGGATCAATCGCACTAATGACCTGTAGTGCGATTGCGTCCAAAAAAGATTCCTTCCCCAAAAT
>JAANSK020024022.1:0-18007 GCA_011763485.2 Isoetes engelmannii
CCTCTCCACTCATGGTGGAGTCGACCATGTCCTTGTTCAAAGTCTCAGTTTTGTCAATTTTTGTCAGCAACAAAAAAATTTGTTTTTTTTTAATTGCACCAATCGACGTCGCCACGTGGCATCAACACGTGGCACGTCGCGTGCGACGTACCAGACGTGGCCCGACCCATGGCATGCAGACGTGGCTTCCGACAGTTGCGTTGGAGGTCACGTCGCATGCGACGTATAGGCGACGACCGCGCGACATCTGGACAACGTCGCACGCGATGTGAGTTTCGCGACGTCCGCGACGACGTGTCCCTAACCATGTGTGGGGTGCGATCGCGCGACGCGAGCAGACGTTGCACCGACGTCGCACAGACGTCGCTAAAGTCGTTGCTAAATGTACAATCTCTTGTAGTTCGTCTTAGGTAATCCCTATCAATATATTCGAAGAAAATTAAAACCCTAGCCTAGATAAAACAAGTAAAAATAATTTGAAAAGATTATGTGTCTAACCTGTGATGTTTACGACCAAGATCCTTTAAGACCACCTTCTCATTAAAACCGACACCATCTCATGGCAGTGTTCCAACATATAGCTAGTTGCAATATCCATAAACTCTTTTCCATAAGCATCAGGATGGATCTTTCCACCCGAAGAAACACAAATCTACAATGCAATATAAAAAACATTATATCCGTCATCGAGATAAGAATGAACAATCAAAACAATTACAAAATGATGTACAATATACCTCAGAGTCTCCCAACTTCTTAAAGCTCATAGTACGAGAGTTTCCCGATGTCATCGACTCACTACCTTCTACAAGTGAATTCTCTTGTCCCTTAGAATAGCTTCGAAGGACAAGGACCAAGCCTCCAAACTTCTGGAGGACATTGAGAAGAGGTGCCGGGTGCCTGGCATATTGCACTTGCAAGTGGACAATGTGAAGCTGTGTCCAAAAGATGCTACGGGTAACAGGCCCTTGCAGATCAGAAAGATTTACCAAAGCCACCTGACGGCCTTAAAGGAAAGAATCCGGGCCAGGCCGAATGCTTCTATAGCCCCCCACATGGTTATTGTGGACCCTAACATCTGCATAAGCAAAGATGCATTTAGAAAAGAAGAGGCCGACACTTATAAGTATATTGTGATTGGGGGAACACACAACTTAAAGGCAAGAAGGCAGTTGTGGAAAGAAACGCGTGCACACTGCTTTTCAGAGATTTATGCCGTGGTCTACGTTAGGGTAACTGATCAGGAAGCAAAGTTGTTTGCCATAAGCCACAACGTGGACAATGAATACAGGATGAGTATGAGCTTTGTGGATAAGATCAAGTTTATGCACAGAGAATATGAAGCTTTTTGGGCAGAGCACCAGGGCGAGAAGGACATAAAGGATGACCAAGAAAAGTATCTCCCCCTGAAGGAGCAATGTGCTACTGAGTGCTGCTTGACATACAACCAGACCGATGCCAGGGCTTCTTTGATCAAATACGACAACTACTTTCAGCTTGCCTTTAGGCATAGTCGGGTGAGTTTTTCTAATTGTTAACTTAGAATCTCACCTTAGTCTATGCGCGCATGGACACTCAAGATTTTTTTGTGTGCACTACAGGTTTGGGATCTGCAGGAGAAATTTTTTGGCATTTGGGTGGATGGAACTTTAAAGACAAAGGGGAAGAAACCTGAAAAAATGAAAAAGAAAAAAAGCCGAGCCTGCAAAACAAAAAGACATGGGTGTTATGGCTTGGAGAGAAATGCAGGGCCTCAAGAATATAGACAAAGTTTGCGAAGTTCTGCAGAAAGTTGTCGATAAAGAATTCACCTTGGAAGAAATGCAGCACGAGTTTAAATAGTAAGTATTGTGTCACTTCTGCTGTAGATCTTGTCATGTACTTATATTTTGTTTACTGCAGCCAAAAAGATTGTGCAGTGTGCCAGCAACAACTCATGGCCCATTTAAACTCTGACACATGGGAAAAAGTTCGTGGGCTGTACCCTACATGGTCTACTGACAAAAAAAATAATCAATTCGCCTCAAATTTTACTAACTGGGTAAGATTTGTCTTTTTCTTTCATCTTGCATTTTTTTGCTATGCACGCATGGGAAAGCTTCAACCAGCTTTGTCTATGCGTGCATAGACAAAGTCGAGGTTTTGCTATGCACGCATGGACAAACTTGCTGCTGCTTTGTCATGCGCGCATGGAGTTGCAATTTACTGACTACCTATGTCTTTTGCAGAAGAAAAAGGACCCGGTAAATGTTTTTTAACTTTGGTGAGGCTGGCAAAAGAAGAAAGAGCCAAGCTGAAGAAGGTTCAAGAGGCCGCCCAGGCCATTGTTCCTTCTGCTTTCGAGAAGTTTGATGAGTTCAGGCACAACTGTTTGTACCAGGTTTACCAGGGGGATTGTACGAAGATTGATAGAGTCTTGAAACTTGGAAACTTTTCTCTGTGCATTGCTGATATCCCCTATGGGTTCAAGCTCCCTGACAGCCGTGGTGATGATGCCCCATTCACATATGCTGAGTTTGACTCTTTTGCCAGAAGGTTTGTAAAAATTAATACAGCACCTCTGTGGAGAATTATCGTCTTTCACTCCACCAACTAGGCCGGCATGGTTCAAGCGACATTGAAAGAACACTGCAATGCTGGATACGAGCCTGCGGTGTGGTAAGTCTGCATCTCTTTTTAACTACTTGTCCGTAATTTTTTCTGAGTTCTTTCATTTGCTTTACAGGTTGAAGACCAACATCCGTGGCCATGGTGGGAGTGTTAGACTTGTAAATGTTTTTGAACAGATTCACATTGGTTACTCCAGCACTACGGGACAAAGAAGTTTACTCCACTACAACACAGCTGGAATGGACTACCGGAATGTCTTCCAAGTCCCTGCAGTCACACAGAAATTGACCGACCCAGTTCACCAGGGTCACATTGTCAGTCCCTACCAGAAGCCCCAGCAACTAATCAACACGCTTCTGGAAATGTTTTTACAACCAGGAGACTGGGTTGTGGATGCATTTTCGGGCTCTGACACGACCATTTCATGTGCGTTGAAGAAGGGCCGTAACTGTGTTGCAGTGGAGTATGATGCTGACAGTGTTGCTTTTATTAAGTCCAGGATATGTTCTTTACATAACTTGCCTGATGAAAAACAAGAAGTGGGTGTGAGGGTTGTTGGCGGTGAAGCAGCAGCAAGCAGTTCAGAGCCACAGATGCCTGCAACAGGCAACACTGATCATGCTGCAGAGTATGTTGACCTGGCACCCGTGTTAGAGAAAGTAGTTCCTGTGGAGAGGGAGTCTTCACATTCTGAGGGAGAGTATGATTCACCGGATCCAAAAAAAGATGAAGCACAAGCGGAGTCCGAAGAGGAAATCATTAAACCTAAGGATGTGCCCATGGATATTTGAAACTAGCTGTCTGATTGTACTCTGAAAAAATGATGACTTATTGATAATTATTGACTGTTTAAAAAAATGGTATGTAAAAACAATGTGCATGTTATGCGCGCATAGACATGCTCATCTATTTTACTTTACATTTTGGTCGAAAAGGCCCTTGTATCAATATTTGCAGTTTCTTTGATGCTTCTATTTGTTATGGGTAATGTGTTTATGGGTATGTGCGCATGGGCCAAGTGCAAAAAAGTTTAAAATACTACTAAAAAAGACCCTTCTTTTAATTTAAAATGTTGTATTTTGTTTGTTTGTTCCAAAAAATGCACCTTTTTTAAGGTCAAAGGTCAGTTTCTCTAAATTTTTTCGTAAAATATGCCAAATGTTCCGAAATATACAAAGGAATCTTTTTGTCTATGCAATCGCACTACAGGTCATTAGTGCGATTGCTCCGTCACCTTGTTTGTTATTATTGTAATTTCTGCAGGGTCCAGAGTTTTGGCTACCTCTTCTACCACCACCTCTATATTGCTACTTCTATATTGCTGCCGATTTCTTGCAAGCAAGCTTCTTCATGCTCTTGGACCTTAGAGTCCAACTCCTTTTGCAACAATCCAAAGGAGACCTCTACAAAAGTGGGCGCATATGCATCTGGCCTAGTTTTGTAGGAATCAAGAAACACATCATATTCCTTTGCGCCCGTGTAAAGCGCATGCAACAACTCCTTCTCAGTTGGCGGATCTGCAATGGCCCTGAGTTGAATTTTTATGCCTTCAAGTTCAGCCATGAACTTCGTGACACTTCCGAAATCACTTAGTTTTAGAGAATTCAATGTGTTTTCTCAAGTATTTCCTTCTTGATTCATTTACTGTCTCATACAAATTCCTCAACTTCTCCCAAGCTGATCGAGATGTTTTCTCATCAATAATATGCTGCCTGACTTCATCAATGCAGTAAATTTTGAGAAAGGCAAGTGCCAAACGATCCTTTTGGTCCCATTCTTTCTGTTCACTACTTCTTTGCTTGAATGTTTCAGGTGCTTTTTCATTCCACCTTTTGAATGGACCCTCGTCAAGAGGGGATTATATGCCTCCTCAATGTCCACTGTAAGAGGTTTCTGCTTCAGGCCTTGGGTGTTCACCACTCACATATTCCCATAGACCTTTTACCTCATCTGGCTCCATCAAATTCTGGGACACCTTCGTTTTACTGGCCCCCCTTTGACGTGGCACAAATCTAGACCACACGATCTTCAAAATCAAGGGTTGAGATCTGTGCACGTCAGAGGGGAGGGGGGGGGGGGCGGTAAAACGAATTCTAGCCCAAATTCTTCCAAGAATTATAATTTTTGCCATTAAGAATGTACTACCTGTCTTGGGATAGGATTTTCTCCAACGAATTCTCCATAATCCACCACAATCCATTCTGTCACCAAATCCTGAATTTGTCACAGACGTGCATTTTGTGATTTCAAGGAAAGTCCAGCAAATTGGACGAATTATTTGTTTGGCACAGCGGGCCAAAGATAGGAGCCAAAAAAGGCAGGCCAAACAGGGAGGGATCGATTTGGACTTTGTACGAGCCCAAAAAAAAAGGCTGTACTTTTTTGAGACGTGACGTCACAATTTCAGCAATTTGTTGTGACGAATTTGCTTGCTGATGTGCAGCGGAGGCCCAGGGATCAATTTGCGCTCTGATACCACTTGTTAGTTAGTCCTTGAGCCAAATACATCTTCACAAGACTCAAAATAGGAAGTTTATCTACTACAACACATCAACACAATACTATGTACGTTATGTACATACATATTTGCACCATTAACTAATTGTCTAACAGCACAATATGGATGTTTTGGAAGTGATCAAAGACAAGGATGTGATGCAAGACTCAAAATAGGAAGTTTATCTACTACAACACATCAACACAATACTATGTACGTTATGTACATACATATTTGCACCATTAACTAATTGTCTAACAGCACAATATGGATGTTTTGGAAGTGATCAAAGACAAGGATGTGATGCGCTCCTGGTCACGTTCTTGCCATCGTGCAGGAAAGCAGATTGCTTTGGTTCCTACCATGGGTTGTTTGCATTCCGGGAAACCTGTCTTTAGTAGAAGAAGCAAAACAACGGGCTGACTATGTAGTTGTGTCCATATATGTTAATCCGGGACAATTTGCCCCTGGTGAAGATTTGGAAGCATACCCAAGAGATTTTGAGGGTGATGTTCAAAAGCTTCAGGTTTTAATCTGCCTATACACATGCATATTTTACTTAGGCTCTGAGAGATTACTTACCCACTGGCTGTGTGTTCACATTTTGTTCTTGAGGGCCATCCTGTTAATTGAACTTCATTTAATTGACCTTTTATCTAGTCTTTGTCCAATGACGATTTTTCTAACTACTTAATGTCTATGCTTGCAGCAACTTGGTGTCGACAAAGTCTTTAACCCGCATGATCTGTATGGGAGAAGTACAGAAAACTATGAAAATCATAGTTGTGTACCTGGCCACCAAACATGGATACGAGTTCAAGAGCTGGAAAAGCCTCTTTGTGGGCAAAATAGGCCAATTTGTTTTAGAGGTGTTGCAACAGTGGTTGCAAAGCTTTTTAATATTGTGGAACCTGATGTAGCTATTTTTGGAAAAAAAGACTATCAGCAGCTGCGCATTATTCGTCAAATGGTATGTAAGCCTCAGCAAATATTCACTCCATAGTCTTTAGAGTTCAGTTTTGCAGGAATTCAGCTTGAACTTACTTAACCGTCTATAGGTTCATGATTTAGACTTTGCGGTCGATATTGTTGGAATGTCTTTAGTAAGGGAACCTGATGGCCTTGCAATGAGTTCACGAAACTTGCGATTGTCTCCAGAGGAGAGGAAAAAGGCATGATTTGGACTGTGCACCTGTTGAAGCTCTGTTTTGTAGTTATTGTCTAACATGTTTTGTAATTTTATAGGCACTTTCCATCAATGAAGCTTTGCAGTACATTGAAATAGCGGTGAAACATGGTGAAACAAACACTCATATATTAACTGACTATGTAAAGGGTTCTATTACTAGTGCTGGAGGGACAATTGACTATGCAGTGGTGAGGTTTAGTTGATCATCATTATTTTGGAGTAATATGGTCATTATGGTTCTTATTGGTATTTTTCCTTACAGATTGTGGATCAACAGAGTTTGCAGGAAGTGGACAAAGTTTACTCTGGTACATTATGTGCAATAGCTGCTTGGTTCGGGAATGTGCGCCTTCTTGACAATATCGAATTGTCATCTCCAGATTGTCACCTTCAAACCCATCATAAGCTTCTTGCTTGAAACTTCTTATATACATCCCTATGATGGCAAGGTTATTCATTTTATTCTTTCTTCATAACTTTCTTGCTTGAAACTTCTTATACATCCCTATGATGGCAAGATCATTCATTTTATTCTTTCTTCATAACTAGCACCATTGTATACAGTAATGATAATATTTAGTTGTTCCACAGATTTGTATATGGACTGATTTTATGTTATTCTTTATTCATACAGTAATAATAATAATAATAATATTTAATTGTTTCACAGATTTGTACATGGAGAACCGATGTTATGTTATTCTTTATTCATTAGTAATAAACTTACGTTCTAAGCCTAATTAATTTTGTTGTACATAGGGTGCAGCTTATATGTTGTATGATCCTTAGTTCTTTCACTAAAGAAGTAAATCTATCTCATTTTCCAAACGATGCTTGAGCTACAACTTTCAAAGAAGCAGCAAGTGCATGTGGCGGCATGATCATGCTCCGTCTCTTGGAATTCAGAGTGTTTATTTTTGCAGATACATTTGGAGAACAGTCCACAAGTTGATAGCTCCAAGTATGCCAAGATGATTTTTCATCCCATAGGATTGTCTTAACATGCAGATATAATTTACGTGATAATGGAAAATGATGTATCTAAGTGAAATCATTCACATATTTTTAATTGGTTTTCTTATCATGATGTATGGAAAATATGGTAATATGGAAGATGCTATGTCAAGGCCTGCAACAATGGTGCTGACCGTTGCACGCCCCTGCCAGCAAACATTCTGATAGTGCAACATTTTTATGAAATGTCCGGGAAGTGTAGATCCAATTGCTTCAACATTATTGAAGCATTCTTTCTATTCAGATTTCATCATGGAAACTGCATTATAAACATGTATAGCAAATTTGGAAGTACTACTGATGCACGTATGCAGACTTTTGCTTCAGTTACTTTCCTTAGGCAGAAAGTCGCTGTCTAACTGAAGTTTATGCGACTCACAAGCCATCTTAGGGCATTTCCCAAATTATGTCAGCCTACTTTTTTAAGCGTCTTGACGTTTCAATTGTGCAAAGAAGAGCCAAGCACTAAAGGTAATGTCTGCAACCTTCGTAGTATGCACCTAGAATGGTGGTGCACCTAGAAATCCATGAGGTTAAGCTTATCTAGTTTAATGACGTGTGCAAAAAACTAATGCATAACAGAAATCTTGAAAGCCTACTGACATGCAGATAAAGGCACAGTGTTTTGTAAAAACAGGCAATGCCAGTCATATACAAATAATTTTGCCACACTTGCAAGAACTAAATGTTCTCACTTCCTTGTTGCCCTTATATTGACGCTTTATAAATTTTTCTGAAATTAGGAACGACCAGAGATTTGGCCTACTTCGTCATGCTCCTCTTCCAATTTGACAAAGCATGTTAACCAATTATACTAGCATTTTACCTATGCAGCAGTGAAATATCAAGACAAGCAGCTCAAATACACGTCACTTCATAATCTACCTACTTCCATCTACACCCCCAGGACAACAATCGAACGAACAAGGGATTAGAAGCTGGACAAGGGATTTAAGATCCTAACCTGTTGACTGCTTTGGAGGTTTTGTGGACCATTCCGCATCAGTGCTCCACATTGCCAAAAAAGAACAGAATATCAGAGAGAACACATCATCTGATGGTGTCTTCTACACAAATACTATCCTAAGCTTCTGAGCCCTCGCCATTTTTACATTCTGGCCATGATTGGAGATAATCAACATCGTAGCAATCACCTGTAGGAACAGGTGAATAATCAATTTCGAATATTCTCATGATATTCGCGCAAAGAACAAATCTCAGCGACGACACATTTGCCAAAAAAAAAAAAAAAAAAAAAAAAAAAAAAACTAGACCTCGTGGCATGCCAGCTAGAAAAAACGTTGACGTGGGAGCACCATCGCCACTGGATTTGATCATGGGGCTGCCGAAATTTAAGACGGTTGGGTGACGATCTGTATGTGCGGGATTGTAGAGCGCGCTGAACCACAAGGATTGAAGCATTCTAATAGGTAAGTTTGTTTCTTACATTTTTAGGTTTTCCCTGGTGGTCATTTGAACATTTTTCTTCCCACCTATATAATGTCTGGCATTTACCAGCTTCATGTGCGTTTTTTGCCAGTAGAGTGTAATGACAGTGTTCAAAAGATTTTGTGGATGTTGTAAATGCCACTAGCTTAGCAAACTACTGTTTGCTACTTTTGACGTTGTTATATATCTATTGATCCTGTCAGTTCCTGTCAAGTGAAGATGTATACTGGTTTGTTAAAACCACTTTGGTCCAAGTGAACTTTGGTTTGACAATCATAATTCTATAATAATTGTCATTACTTTGAAATTGAACTATACATCTGCTATGTAGACTCTAGACTATAGCAGAAACATATTGTTGGTTGTGAGAATGAAGATATGGTTGCAAAAAGTTGAATTTCAGGGGCTCGAGCAACATATTCTTGAATTTAGCTCTACGAGGGGATCCACCTATCTTGAGAGACAAGGTTGCTATGATGCCTACATTGTGCAATACAATGCACTTACTTGAATCCACAGGATGCATGCGAACTTGTCAATTTTGTAGAAACCTCATTAACATGCATGGAGATGTCGAATAAGAAACATAGGACGAAATATTTTCATGAGAGTGCTATGCTTTTGCAAGCCCAGGTTCAACAGTCTATTTTGCTGGCTTTTAGATGCAGTTTCTTTCAGTTTTTATCAGATGTATGGCTTCTTGATGGCAGTCTTGGGCCACACCTGTTGTAAAATGTGGGACCATGTTTCTTAAAAAATATATGTAATTTCTGGGGCATCCCTGATGCATGCGCGTGCAGATCAAAACTGTTTCAAAAAAACCATCCAGTCTTTGCACCAAATGCAACAAGACTATGCAAGCCAAGCAATGGTACCTTTTTAAGTATGCTCAATCAAATGTATTCTGATGTTAGAGGGAAAACTATCTCATGCTTGCGTACTTGACAAAGATATCAGATGGGGAAGTCTAGGCACTGCTCTTATCACAATGCGTGAATTATTGATGTCACGGGCATGATGATATTTCAGAAATTGTGTGGGCTTCAATATTCATAGCATACGCTCTGCATAGCTATGGTTGAGGAGCAGTTCAACCATAGCTATGCAGGCGTAATGCATGGGGCACAATATCTAGGTCTACAAGAAAATTTGCCTTGGTCAGATACTATCCCTTGATCATCTAACACCCTGCAAAACAAACAATAAGGAAAGTCTTTCTGTAAAAGGTGCCTTTCACTATTTTTGATCAATAATTTTTTTAATTACAGGAAATTGAGCAGCACAAAATGAAGTCAGGAATGAGTGATGTGAAAACAGGCATGCGTGACGTGAAAACAGGCATGCAAAAAATGTTGGCCAACACAGGCATGGCTAACACAACAAAGAATTATATGCAGTTGGAGCTTCAGGAAGCTATTGATTCAGAAAACCAGGAGCTCTTTCCTGCAGGGCCATCCGGTGCAGGCCAGCACCATGGTTTGCAGGATACTTTGCACATTCAAAACATGGTGGAGGGGGCCGTCAAGATGGTGGGCATGCTTAATTTTATGAAGGTGATTCTCTTGCTCTGTACCCGGATTTTTTAAAATTCTTAGGGTTTGTTTTTTGATGCTTCAGAAGTTGCATGGTAGAAATCTCCAGTCTTACATCTAAGGGAAATGCCAAAGCCTCACCATATATTTTCTGTAATGCTTAAAAACTTATCATTCAGTTTCTTTACATTTGGAAACTTTGCCATACATTTTCTGTAGGTGGAGCTTGGGGACCACAAAACCCTGCGTTCCAAAGAGCAGTGGCGAGCAGCATTTGCGGAGTTTATAGGCACATTATTATTTGTATATCTTGGATGTGGATCTGTGGTTGCTTCGGGTAGGCTCTGCTCTTTTAGAGATTTACAACATCCATTTTGCTGTACCTCTTTTTTTAAAACCAAGCAGCTATGTCATTAAGCGATGTAACAACACGATGAGCTTCATGTTTAGAAGTTTTTACTATGTAGAAGTTTGTGCAATCAGGGATGTTGGATCATAAAATGAAGTCAAGCAGGCTTGTAGCAGTAGCATTAGCACATGGCCTTGCAATAGCATGTTTAGCCGGAGCAACAGGAGCAATATCAGGAGGGCACTTAAATCCTGCTGTAACATTGGCATTTGTAGTAGCTGGTAAGGAGACATTGTTGAGAGCTGGTCTCTATGTAGGGGCACAGGTAGAGTACTAATATCATAATACTTATAAAAAAAGTATTGTAAATATTGCCTTCACAGTTTAACTAAACTATCAAGACTGACTATCAAGACTGCCTAAAAGGTGATATTATAAATAATGCCTTCACATCTTATAAGACACTCTGAAACTAACATTTCATTGATAATATTTCTCTTTAGGTCCTTGGAGGGATCATTGGAGCAGGGCTTCTGAAATCGTCCACTCCACGACATTGGGAAGGAAGTCTAGGATCACATGGTCTGTCTCATGGAGTACTGCCTGGTGAAGGGTTTCTTATGGAGTTTATGTTAACATTCATGCTCATCTTTGTGATATTTGGTGTTGCTGTTGATAGGCGAGGACCAGGTAATGCTTTCTTTCTTTATGTGCTTTGATATGGGATGCATACATCCCTTAGTGAAGTGCTCACACGGTTTAAAATTGTGCAGGTGTTATTGCACCCCTCCCAATTGGATTTGCAGTGTTGGTGGATCACTTAGTTGGTGTACCATTTACTGGTGCATCCATGAATCCTGCGCGGAGTTTTGGCCCAGCACTTGTTTCTGGTTATTGGTCCACCTCGTTTTGGATTTATTGGTTTGGACCTTGCTTTGGATCCATATGTGCCTCTGCACTGTACAGGTAGTTGTTAAATGAATCTCCTTCTATGCTGTTTTTCATTCATAGAGAGCCATTTGACTGAGCTTAATATTATGTATGCAGATATGTCTTTCTGGAACCATTGCAGGTTTACAGCGCTCCACCTTCCAGGCCTCAAACTCAAGCAACCCCTTTAAAGCCTCAATCTGCAGCCTCTTCAATTCAACCATAACTCTTAGTTTTGTACTGGCAAGACACGCTCCAGCATTTCACTCTCGCAAACCTAGAATTTTTCCTTACCACTGACCCTGACAATCCCAAAATTATTTCGTCATCCTTGTTATCCTTGTTGATGATATAATGCCGCAGCCTAAAGCTGTGCCTATCAAAGTGGGAGATAAATTCCTATTGTGTTGTATTGGCTATATTGTTCTGGAATATTTATTGTCTGAACGTGCTATAGAAATATAAGGAGAACGTATCAGCGTTAAAGCCACAAAATCCGTCGAGTGGAAGGAAAAATCACCTCAAGATGATTCTTTATTCAACTTATTCAATTCATTTTTATAGCGTTGTTTTGTTAGTTCTTAGGTTAGGTTCACACGTATCGTTATGTTATGTTAAAATTAACTTTTAACACCTTACCTGTTATGTCTAAATTATCTCACAATTCACACCAACTATTATATTAATAATTTCACATAACGGATTTGATAAAAAAAAATGCATTCACATATACAAAATGTTAAGTTAGTGGCTAACATAACAAATTCCTGGTTCATACCAATAATTATGTTAGTGGCTAACATAACGAATTTGGTTAAAACTAGGTTCACACATTAAGTTGTTAAGTTAGTTCTTGACCAAAGAAAAATTTAACTATCTCTAAGTGTCCTTTCAAGGAGGGATTGATATTTGCACTACAACGGTTAAACTTTTTCTTAAAAACTGTTAAATTTTAGCATAACGGAATCATGTGCGAACCACAACTTTAACGGAATATAATTCGTTAAAAATTAACCCCCATTAACTACCCAAGGCCTAATAGAATTTTATAACGGGGAAGGTGTGAACCCAATTAACTTAAATTTTTAACCAAAACTGAATTGAACCCCCAAGTGTAAACCCACCCTAAGACCTTAGATTAACGGTGCTGACAATAGGCGCTGACAATAGGCGCTGACAATAGGTGCTAACAATAGGCACTCGGGCGGTTTATACGTAAAAAACAGTGAATCCCCCGTGGTTTCATTGTCATGTTGGCTCGACGTTGTCGTGTTGGTTGGCTCCACCGGAAGATTTCATAGAATCTACCACATCCAAGGTCCCTTTTTTTTTTAATATCCAAACACCGAATGTCCAAGATAAAGGTGCCCAACAACCATTACTTTCTAACCAGAATTACATAAGGAATAGGTTCTATATAGATAGATATGATTTTTAACGTCCACGAAGACATCGTCCATGGGACCCAAACAATAGAATAGAATAGAATAGAATAGAATAGAATAGAATATTTTTTTTATCTTCCAGGGAGACCAATTGACCTATGGGACCCAAACAACGAGAGAGCAGCAAGCATATTACTGTCAGGAAAGCCCAAAATTACAAAAAGCTAACAACAAATGAAGATAATTCTACTGATGATGTGGTGCTACATAGATTTTTTAGACATAGCCAGTCCAAGGGTTAGAAGGCCATTGGTCTAGAATAATTGCTGCACCTCCCTAATAAACTGCCAATTTCTTATGTTCACGTGCTTCCCTCACTTTGTAAAGTTCATCCTTATGCTTGCACAATTGAATAGGAGAAAGATCCTCCTGGACTGACGAGTTAGTGCCTTTAAGGTGGTTTTCGTGCAGAAGAATTATATGTAGACGACTGAGCGCATTTTGAAAATGAATTAAAAGGTGGCGAGGACGATTAGGGCTTGCAACCCCCACCCTAACAGCAAACAAAATCCTAGTGGCAGGGACATGTATGACATCAGTAAAGCAATGCATAGCCACATTCAAATCTGTCTGACCCTCTGTTTTTGTCCTGACGACCCTATGACGCACAAATTCAGTGTCTTGGTGTCAGGCATTGAGGCATCCTGGGGTGGTGTCTCCGTTGTGCTTGGAGGTGATGTCTGGACTTCGGCTTCAACATAGTCTGGTGTCCGGGACTGAAACTCTGACTCTAATATCTTGACCTCTGCCTTAACGCAATTTTTTCCTGGGACTCTTAACTCTTTTTCTGATGTTTGGACTGAGGCATCAGCCATACGCACACACTGGCCATTAGAGTCTGGAGCCAAGTGTTGACCGGAATTTTGGCACCCGGCCAACATAGGAAAAGAAGAGAAGAAAAAGTTTATTTTTCTTTTCTTCTTTTTTTTCTTTTTTTTTTTTTTTTGGAGACGGGGGGGAGAGGAGAACAAGAGGTATTTCATCGTCCACAGAGGGGAAAACCTTGGCAATAATAAGTATGCTGAAAAAATTGCACAATTATACAGGTGGATTCAGTACTAGCCCGAAGGGCAGAGCTATGCCCGTGTGTCCATGACCTCATGAAGGTATGATGCTAGTAGTCCCACGGAGGCCGTGCTTAGTAGGATATGTAGTGGCTAGTCAGGCAGAACCAACTGAACATAGCGTGCCCTGATATGATTATAGTCCGGGCAATATTGGAGAACATGGCATTCATCCTCAATGTCGCCCTTTTGACAACACAGACAGATTATGTCCTCACATACTTCCTGGACCCATCGACCTGTCTCATTGCGGAGGTGATGCGCCCCCGTGCGGATAGAGGCTATCAACCTGTGTTTCTTCATTGGCAGATTCCGCAGATAGGGATGTGGACCTCATGTGAGCCCGGGATTGATGTATTGCTGATAGTTTTCCGTCTTGACATGCGACAGAGCATGCATATCCCATAGTCTGCGAAGGAAGCAAGTATCAAGGTAATGCTGCAATTCATCGTGATCCTTGTTTGTGCGTACCTGCACACACTAGTCTACTTGGACATTCCACCAAGGGAACCACTGAACATGTTTGTCCGTCCAGCAGGCTTTGAGGCGTCGTAGGCCCATCGTCACAGTCAAAGCCAGATTGGGAAGACGAGCATCACCCATACTGATCACTTTTTCGAAGTAAGAATATGGCAAGGCAGTACGGCTCTCTGGAGGGGTAGAAAACATGTCTCTTGCAGCAGGATTGGGTACCCCTAGTGCACGCTCGGAGGATTCACCTATATATATTTTATGTATGGCATCTGCATTCCTAGGGTCATAAAAAATCCCTTATCTACCACTCCTAACAACAAAAAGCCCTTCTCATACATCCCAGTCATCCTCTATATTTATAACCCTTAAAGTATTTTTACATAACCCATATTTCTGAAATCATATAAAACATTACTTAATTCACTGAATCTAGTAAAAATGTTGTCTACATACGATAAAAAACAAGAATTTGGTTAATAATGAAGAACCCTTTGGCTACCTCCTATGCAACCAAGAAAAAAGAAGAAGTGTATTTTGCGGAATAAGTATATGTACGCAATGAGTAATAAAAAAACCCATTTTTTGCACGCTAATGATTTATGCACAAAAAAAATGTAAACCCCCTTGAGTGCACGTGCCAGAAAGGCTTTTTAAACCTGTTCCAAGTCATTCCAGGTGGTGAGAGATATCACTGGACCCTAGACCTCCACCCCATATAGAAGAACAGGTTCAACCAGCGCCCCGAACAAGCGGGACTGGTGGTCCCAAGCATACAGTTATGTCTTGTAACTATTGTTATGCTATGCATACAGAGTTTTCCAGCCTATTGTGACGCTCAGCCGGATGCTAGCTACCCAGTGTGTGGTGATAGGAAACTCGATCCCCAAATATTTATAGGTCAAAGCCACCTCCACAGTCTGTCCCTGATAAGCAAATGAGGGAGGCCTTGGCTGACGGGAAGATGAAACCAGCAGCACCCTAGTCTTGGCTAAGTAAACCCGCATATCAGTGAAATGGCAGAAAGTATCTAGAGGATCCAGGGCTGCATGTCCTGCGTATTGTGGGCCAAGTGGTCGACGTCATCAGTGTATATGAGTTGTTGGACTATGTGGTACATGAATTGAGCGCCTGCTCCCCCATGTTCAACAAGTCAGTCCTCCATTTGATCAATATACAAGCCAAATAACATCAAGGAAAGTGGGCACCCTTGACATACTCCAATAGTATTGACGACAAGTTTCCCTGATGGTGTTATGCGCCCCGAGCATGCCTCATATAGCCGATATATTGCATTCTATAAGTCGAGTGAGGTCTCTAGCTGCCGCAATCTGTCCCATGTCAACTTGTCTCGAGGCACAATGTCGAAGGCCTTTGCAAAATCCACAAATCGAAAGTAGAGGTCTTGCCGCTGGTTCCTGCTATCCTCGATCAAGATTCTCAATGTGAAGATATGGTCAATGGTTGAGTGTCCAGGGGGAAAGCCAGCCTGTGTAAGAGCATGCACCTCCGTATCCTCTACCCATATCATCAGCCATTATTCAAGGATGTTGGCCATCAACTTGGCAAAGAGGGAGCTGACCATGATGATGCGGTAGTTGGCTGGATAGTTAGGGTCACCAGCTTTGTGTATGGAAATAGCTCTATTAGTGGTCCACTGCAGAGGGAACCCTTTTCTCAATGTGTTAGTGAGCAATGCCGTCAAGATAAGCACGATTGAGGGCCCGACTCATTTGAGGAGCTCTGTTTGCATGCCATCCAGGTCAGCTGCCTTTCCATTGGCGAGGCATTGTAGGCCCATGAGGACATCTGCCTCGGTAATGACTAGTGGGAGACCAACTTGTGGTGGAACTCACGGCAGCCCCTCCAACGGATCATACAACCGCTGTAAGTATTGTCCCCACTGCTCTGGTGTGATGTTCCTTGTAGGCTGTTGTGATGCTCCCTGCTCGATATATGATGCCCCATCGTATACGTTGTCGAGAATCCCCCATCGGATGGCCTGACCATCGAGTGAGCCCTTCGTCAAACTGAAGCCCTGGAATGGACAGGACTGTGAGCCGAGAAACGAAGGTGTCGTTTACCCTCCTCAATGGGTTCCTATACATCGAAAGCATAAACAAACATAAGCACATACGTATAAACATATAAGACTACCTCGAAGGGTAGCATAATCCATCCATCAACATAAACAACATATCATACATCAATCTGATACTATACATAGGGAGATCCTACCCAGGCTCCGACTCTTCGGGAGGTGACTGACGGTAAGGGCTCCAAGATAGATCAGACCGAGTTATGGCAATGACCTGGGCTGGCATATAGACAATGGTAAGGGTTGACCACTCCATCCGCCCCTCCTGTGCACACTATGCAAACAGGCTGAATCGTACTCCGAGGTGACTGTAGCCTGCCAGATATGTAATCTCCCGGAATCACCCAAGGGGACTACTCCAGGTTGCATCTCCCTGGTCCGATGAGGCAGAAGGGCATAACCCTCCCGTGATAAGATGAATCCCAGGTGACTAGAAGGTCGTGATGACACACGCCCGTACTCGACTTACTCCCCTTATGCCTACCAGGACGGCACCTGCTAATGGACGAGTCAGGGCGGCACCTGACCCGAAGAGTGTCGAACCCATACTCGGCCCGCACGAAGTGACGGAGTATAAGCCTAGTGTGCAAAGAGGACCCCAGGTAGCCATGCTCAGGCAGGGTCCCATCCCTCCGTTCATCATCTTACCACGTTAATTAGAGCTCAGTTCCTCATAGTCCCCCTAACCAAGTGGGCTCTATGCACAGGCCGAAATATAATGGAAATTATATGAGCTAAACTAGAAGCATACTACAATAGGCTTCTAAGTCTCTATCCCCCTTCCCAATACATAAGAGGTTCAAACAATAGATCAATCAACATCCATCCATAACTTGATAACAAGATAAGATAAACATCTAATCCTAATCAAACAATCTAACTAAGAGTTAGGATTCATTGATTAGGGTTTGATTCGTAGTTAGGATCTAGAAAAGCTCTACGGACAAAGCTACATGCTAACTCAGCTGGAATACTAGATTTTAGATGAGTTAGCTAACTATCTACTCGAAATACCTGGTCCCGAAGAACTGCCTCCTGCTCTTGGCGTCTCCATACTTCCCAAATTCTCGAAGCAAGCACTCCCCACACTACAACACTATCTCCCTTGGCTCCGCTGTCGAACACACTCCTGTCGCGAACGATTCCTGAATCGGAGCTCTCGCGACGATTCGGAATTTCGGCAGAATAGTGAGCAGAAAAGTGTGTTTAGGGTTAGGTTTGGCTATAAATAGTTAGGTCATGGCTCACACACTTTTGCTCCAATAGGGCGCTGCCACGTGGCAATGCACCTTCATGAGGTGGACGCCCATGTGGAAAATGGCATCCCATACCTTAGGTTGCACAAGTTATGTAAATAAC
>JAANSK020024133.1:0-18001 GCA_011763485.2 Isoetes engelmannii
GGAGACTTTCTAATTTCCTAGACCACACGATCTGAAAATACAGAATCCAACGGTGCAAAATAAATTTTGATGAGGTGGCTAGCCACGTGGATAGGTTAGAATTCGAGGAAACTGGACACCTCGGGTTAGGCAACCCTGCTAAAAATACGGATTCTGATCGGAGCCACATTATATATCATATATATCATCATTATATAAAGTATATATATGCTCTAGTGAGTGCTAAAGTAATTCTAACCATTAACAAATTGCAATTTTTATATTGAACAAAAAAATGTTTCATAAGGGAGAATTTTAGGGCAATTGTCTCAGCTATGGGGAAGCGATGAAAGAATATGGAGACATCTAACACCAGCACGGCTGCTGCTGGGTCCTTTTCTGAGCAGCAACGGCAGAAGCAAAAGCAGAAGGAACCCCTTCATCCTGTTTTAGTGCAACCCAAGTTAGAGCAACAGGATCTGGATAATAAACCCCTGATTAAACCTCACAGATGTGATGATCGGCTTGAAGATCTTATTCAGGTAAAGTATTCTGCATGTGATTTCGGGATTAGTTAAGTTGAGTTTATGTTGAAATTCTCGCTATTTGTAGGCATTGTTTGAAGGGAATATAAGGAAAAAGGTTCCTGGACCAGCAAAATTATTCTGGCGATGTTTGAGATCGAAACCTGGGTAAGTTTATTTTCTTAACAAAATTCACATGCATGCATTTACCTTCCTTTTGCAGCCTAGTTTTTTGGTCTTTTAAGACTCATACTGTTCAGATGTTTAATCTCAGTTGTTATTTATATGCGTTTCTAATAGGGAAGAACCAAGAGAACCTTTTTATTTCTATAAGCCTCCATCTTCAGAAGCTAATGATTGATCCAGTTTTGTACACTTAAGGTGTGTTGTTTTTCTTGAATCCTCTGATTCTGTTAGACCTATTCAATCTTCAAATATTTTTCTTAGGAATGTGTTGAAGGAGGACACACGTTATGATTTGTAGAAAATACTTCTGAAGGGGTTCGTTCAATGGATCTTCAGAGATCCCTAAGAATGCAGGTGCTATATAATGTGTTCTGAAACAAGGATGGAGAATGCATTTGTTTGGAATATATCTCAGGGGTTTTTTGAAGCGCCAAATTGGAAAATTAGCTGCATTATTTCTTGCTTAGTGAATTACGGAAACAGAAGTCATTACTTACGACTTTCTTAGCAGAATGTTGGTTGAAGGACTTGATAATGATACCTTGGGCAGTATTAAATTTGGTGTTGTCTGATTTAGGGTATGGACCATTCATGCTTGGAGTTGACAGACTTCCAAATTTCAGATGCAATAGGGCTTCTTTATACGCTTTGCGCTTCATTAAAATAGTACACTTTTGACAACTACCATGTATTTCATGCTTGGGTTTCTAAAGAATATACATTTTGTAGTAGGGAATAATAACAAGTCCAACCAGGAGTATCTGCATCTAGCTAAGGATGACCTGGAAGAATTGTTGTGCATTATTTCAGTTACATTCTTCATTCAGCATTGAGTTCTCCTCAGCAGGAAAATGTTCAGCTTAACAGAATGGTATTGCAATTTTAAAAGATTAACCAAATTAACTTGATGAAAACTATAAGCACGGGTTTGTAATTGTGCACATTCCAGATCAGATAAGAAAAAAAATGTTTGAAATAAATACCTTTGAATCACTAAAACTCGATTCTAAGTATGGGTGATCATTTCCATATATAAACAAGCATTTATAAAGATAAGATAAGATATGTTTTTAAAGTCACGCCACTAGGCAGCATCCAATTGGACATGTGACGACAGTATAAAGAGGACCGAAGTTTTTAAGCAGTACATAGGGGACCAAAGTCCTTGAATAGTATAAAGGGGACCGAAGTCCTTAAACAGTACAAGGGGGACCGAAGTTCGGAACCAAAGTCCTTGAATCGTATAAAGGGGACCGAAGTCCTTAAGCAGTTTAAGGGGGACCGAAGTCCGTGAACAACAACATGCCCATCACGACCCGGATGAAAAAACCACATGGGAAAAAAACCGTAGTTGTAAAGAAGGTGCTTCTCACACACTATTGCACACGTTGTGGCGAGAGGTGGGTGAAACATTGGAATAGCCATATTTCACAAGCTTTGTTTGATTCTCTTGTTAAACATATACTTGAAGCTTTTTTTTTTCTTTCTATGAGTGAATAGACAAACTCGAGGCATTAAAAAAACTTTATTGTCACTGGCGTTTAAAATGGTGATGTACCTAAGGTACCAAAGAACATACAATCCATTTATTTTTTTGTTTTTTTTTTGAAGAACGTATAACTTATATTAAAGACTCAAAAAAGCTATTGAGAAGTATTAGACGAGACGGAGATAAGACCCCCAAATCTCATCTTTATCATTATTCGATAATGTGGACACCATATACTGATCATATAGTCTACCCTTAATCTCCCGAAGTATTTGATCTATAGGAAGAACGTTTCTAAACACCAGGTAGCACCGACTTTTCCAAATGACTCAGCAGGCTAGCGCTCATGCAATATGGAATGCTAACTTCTTAAGTCTTGGCCATCTTCCAGCGAGAGCATCAAGGAGAATTTGCTGACTGTTGAGATGTGACTGGAAACTAGCTTGAATCCATGCCCATGTAGTATGAATATCGCCATGTGCACAAGACAAAGCAATGTTCAATAGTTGCCAAAAGATATTATCACCATTGCCACAAGATACTCACACTCACTCTAATTAACGAATGGCCCCTTTCCTTTGGACTTAGAAGTTGTTGAAAAATACTGAATCTATACAATTGCTTTATTGAAGCAGGAATATCTTAGATTGAAGCCGATTCAATAAAGAGAAGAACTTTCCTTCTTGATAATGTAGGTTAAATCCTAAAGGGGAAGTTACAGAAATGCGTAGCTCCAACGTGCTTAGCTCCAGAGACACGCCTGCAGGCATTCAGAATCCAAAGCGAACTCTTACCTGCGTTTTGCAGTCAACCTTTTTGCACAATCTGTTGCTTGTTTCCCAAGCTTACTACTTCAACCCATCAAAACAACTACTGTTAAATGTCATGGAAGCACAAGAATTTGAGAAATGTGAAGCAGGGCGGTAGAAGCAGAGGATGTGAGTAATTGATATGGGCCAGAACTCAGGAAGGCTGATATTGCATAGCTGCATCCCTATCTATTCATCTGGATGATGCAATGGTTTTAATTCACTATAAACTATTCCGGCAGCTACACTTCCTAGAATTACAACAGCGACAAGCAGCAAGGACTTGCTAGATCCCCCTTTGCTCATAGCAAGCTATGAGAGGGATAACACCCTGGAACGAGGGTGTTATACCCTATTATAACAATCGAGGGCTCCTTAACAAACTAGGCCTGAGAGTTTTATGGAGGAATTATGGTGTAACAAGCTAGGTGTTTATGGCCATTTGGCATAACAAACTAGGTGTTTATGGGCCCTCAAGCGTGTTACTAGTAGGTAACACCAGTGCTCGACAAGCATCTAAAGATAGATGCGTCAGATGCGTAGATCTAAAGCATCGAAAGCATCGAAGCATCTATGCTTTTAGATACGCATAAGATGCGTCTGTAAAATTCAATTTTTCTTCTATATCTATTACAATAGCCTTGCCTTGCCTTGCATGTTAGAATGTCTTGGAGCAGTTTCTGTTAGCTAGGAACCATCCTCGGCATAGATTAGAGTGATTTCAGATGAAATCGGCAAAGACCAGAGAGTTTTTAGGGAAAATAGATGACAGCAGAGACCTAGGTTTTGCATTTGGCATGAAAATTTTTTAGGCAGTGTAAAACCCAAGGGGGAAACCTAGGTTAAAATTTTTTTTAATGAAAAAATGGGGAAGCATCTAACGTTAGATGCGCTTAGAATGTGTAGATGCGGATCTTAAGCATCGATTTTTTTAGATGCGAGCATGTGTCGAGCACTGGGTAACACCACTGCAACCAACGGCTGAGATTCAATCTTAGCTATAAAACTTGAGGGCCAATTTGTTAAGGATTTTATGCATGTACTTAGTGCATCATTTTGGCTAATTGAGGTGTTCGATCTTGTTTCCCTATCAAGTTTGTTGTTTAGATAGACTGAAATACTAGATTCTGTGCTTCTTCCTGACTTGTACTTCCGCCGCTGTTTAGACTGAAATGATAGCATCTTTCCCTAATTGCGTCTGTGCCCGTTGGGCATTTTGGGGATTTTTAATCTTTCAAGGGCATTCTAGGAATACTTGTATTTGGCAAGGGTATTTATGTAACTTTCCCAATCCTAAACCATATCACACAATTTATAAAGTCTAATTCATTGTACATCTGCAAAACTCAATTCTACATCATTCTTAACGGCAAAAAGAGGCCAACAAATAGAACCCAAGAGGAATTTCTATAATCATCTTCTGTTCAAGTAAGGTAGAATGAAATTTTCAGATGCCAAAATGCAAATTGGGAATCCACTACTTTGTTGACATCTTGTGCACTTCACGTTACCTTTTTTATAATTGGCATCATTGAGACTTCTCTCTGTTCCGTTCTTAAATCGAGTTAAAGAAGGAACCATCAAAATGATGCTGGTAATAAGATCTCCACTATTTCAAATTTACAAGCTCGCGTAGTATATATTTTGGGAATACATTCAGAGCATGTTTTTTCAGGCTAGGCCTACTTTTCTTCGGTTGTACCATAAGGTAGTTTCCACTTGTTCTCATTGTTGCTCCTCATGAACAAACGAAGATGCTACGAAAACATGTGACATATTCTTTGAATGGAGTACCTCCAACGTACAGGTGGGATCTTAGAGGGTGCATGTAAAGTGAACCACTAACTCCAAGTAACAGCAACATGATGCATACTGATCTCTCTTTTCAGTTCTGAAAACTTGTCAATCCCCTGAGCTACCACCTCCTGAACATGTAAACCAAATGTTTCGATTTATAAAACGTTAAAATGACAGTCTATTATTTTTTAGACTACAAAATTAAAGAGCAGAAGGAAACCAATCTTCCTAATGGTGAAGCAACCAAGCTTATTGAGTTACTTCTTTGGACGTACAAAAGGCAGATTGAATTTTCCTGATTAAACAGCAAAATGCTTAAGGACTGCAGCTTATACATGTCCCCATCAGCCTGCTCTAAATAGAGAAAATCATGCTAAATATACATAACATGAACACAAAGAAATCTAACCTCCGCAGCACTCCTTGCCTGTTCCAGTATATCTCCGTCCTCCTCTAACCTTGCCAAAGTAAAATTTGGCAAGTTCCCTGATTGTCTTTTTCCCAAAAGCTCTCCATGGCCACGGATCTTCAAATCCATATCAGCCAGGTAAAATCCATCAGGTGATTCTTCTAGTATCTTTAATCGATTTACTGCATCTGATGATGATGTCAAGAGAATACATGATGATTTTCTATCTCCCCTGCCTACACGACCTCTTAGCTGGTGCAGCTGTGCCAAACCAAACATCTCTGCATTTTCGATTACTATCAGTGATGCTTGTGGGATATCAATTCCCACCTCTACAATTGTTGTTGACACTAACAGCTTGGTTTCCCCTCTAATAAAACCCTGCATTGCTGCGTCTCTTTGAAGTGTGGTCATTTGTCCATGAGCCAATCCGCATTTGAAATCCTCAAATCTTCTGCTAAGCATATCATAATGTGGAATAGCTGAGGCAAGTTGTCTCTCAGACTCTTCTATTACCGGACAAATAACAAACACTTGCCCTCCATTGCGAAGCTCATTTCCAACCATCTGTAGATCAAAAATATAATAAGATGCGCATAATAAAATCTTTATGCAAACACAAGGCAGCAATTCTCAGAATATCAATTTGGGGTTTCTGTTCTTTAACATCCATAAACTACCAGCTAATTTGCACCATTAATGCTTTGGATCTGAGAAAAAAAGATCCAATGCTCCACCCACTTCACCATCATTTGACTATATCAGTACATGACTTATACTCAAATAATGAAATGGGGAAATAATTATGTGCATTATACAAACAACATTTGAAAGAACATTCAGGACAATTTTGAATTAAAGAACTTACATCATAAGCTTCAGAACGTCCTGTCTCTCCACACAAAGCAAAGGTAGTGGTAGGAGAGCGACCAGCGGGCATCTCAGTTATCTATGATCACATATTGCATGAGCAAATTACATTCTATTTTCGAAAGTTCAAAATTATCTCTACCTTAGTCATGTCCATATCACCATGAAGTGCCAAAGCCAATGATCTGGGAATCGGAGTTGCTGACATAGCAAGTATATGTGGGACATCCAAGACAATAGCTTTTGCTCTTTCTTGAGGCCCGATAGGCTTAATGACATGGACCTGAAATGAACGATAATGTGTCATGTATCATTCATATAGTGAATAATTGGACAAAATTAGAACACACCTCCTTAAATCTCTCTCTTTGATTCACGCCAAAACGATGTTGCTCATCAATTACCACAAGACCAAGGGCAGCAAACTTCACACTTTGTGAAATTAGGCTGTGGGTTCCCACAACAAGCTTGATATTGCCATTCTCCAGACCCTAAATCAGTGCATCTTGTTAATCTATGACACTACAAGAATCTAGTTGAGTATTTGGAAGCCTTACATTCCGTATTGCATTAGCTTTGCCTGTGTTTACAGACCCAGTAAGTAGTGCAACTGTTGGTCTTTCTTCGGCTTTAAGATTCTCCAACCATGAAATAATTTTATTATAGTGTTGGTTTGCAAGCAACTCAGTAGGTGCCATAAATGCTCCCTTCATCACATTATCAAATGTCAAAAGAATAAATTGTGAAGGCCAAATTGCAGCATTACAAATAATGAGAAATGAAAAATATTCATTGGTTGAATGTTATCTTTGATTTTTAGCATGCTTTCAAAATTTTGTAGCGTGGGAGTATTGTGGAAAACTTCCTCAAAGGTCAATTCAGAAAAACTAATGAGACAAAGAGGAATGCCCAGCTCCACAAATCATGACGACGATTGTGGAACCGTAAATAAGAACCACATCTTTGACTCATTGGAAGTTCACAACCTCCTGTCCTTTGAAAATAGGTAGAGGTACATGTTATACCATCACCAATCCTTAAAACAGTTCAGCAAATGCACTATGACTTAATCTATCTCCTCTACATCTTCAGCACCTAAGAACAAAATGCTCCTCTTCATCACTGACCTCAAAGTAAGTAAAAAAGCATATTTGCATGCTGCTGTCCCATTATAGCTATTGCGATCTTGCCTTGCTTCGATTTAGTAGCCCTTTGAGAATCATTCCGCTTGCTGCAATTCCAACTCTTGGCTTGTACTTACGTTTTTAATTTTCCTTGTTTATTTACTTCTTCCTTTGACTCAGATTTCTTGGAAGAACCAAAAGATTGCAAATAATTTGCTCTCTCCATCCTACCAAACCGCCTTACATCAATATCAGCCTCAATCAATTTGCTGGGGATGTTGAAATGTGAGCTCAATGTTTTATGCGTCTCATAATATTGAAATGAACTTTTGACAGATAGGAGATGATAATTTCAAGCATGCAGTAAAATGTTCATCCTTCAGGCCTTAAGCTTATCCAGATAATCTTTATATCATCATGAGAATTTTCATCTTTCCCCTAATTATAAGCTGCTGGCAAGACCAACATGAACACGGTTAGCCTCCAATAAATCTCATGTATTAACACATGTCATGCGTTTTCAATGCCTCTTCATCCTGTTAGTAGCGAGTAGAGAAGATGCGCAGCAGATATGGAGCACCGCTAAAATTACTCAGAAAATGTCAAAAACAGAAATAAATCTCTACAAGACCGTATTTGGAAAGTTCTGGCCGAAACTCCTACAATTATAACTTGACTATAGACTTCTACTTTATCTTATGTACATTTGTACAAAGATACATCTGCACATTACATGTCTAACAAATCCTCCCCTTAATGTGCAAATTCCATCAAAGAAAATGCATCCATGAGATGAAATGACTTCCATTTGCTGTCTTAAATCTTCAAACTCTGTCCTGAAAAGACCCTTTTTCAGGATATCAGCCAGTTGCTGCCCTGTTCAGCAATGAACTAGATCAACAACACTATTTTCAACTGCTTCCCTTATTAAATGATAATGAGTAGCAATATGCTTTTTTCTGCTGTGTAACACAAGGTTTTTACTCCAGTAAATGCTGCTCATGCTATTACAATAGATCTTACTGATTCTTTTTTATTTTATTTTATTTTTTTGAAGGCAAGAGATCTTACTGATTCTTGCTGACCAAATGCAAGTTTCCTATCACCTTATCTAACCACATCACTTCACATGCTGCTGCCGAACAAGCTTTATATTCAGCTTCTGTCAAGCTAATAGACACCGTACCTTGTTTCTAGCTTATTGCAGCTGTAACAAACCGAACATATATGATCTCCTATCATCTACGCATAGCATCAGAGTATCCCTGCAGCTGAAAGTTACTGAATCTATCACAATTCAGCCTATAAGTCAATGTATCTTTGAGGTACCTCACAACGCCTTTGGCTGCCATCCAATGCGTCACAGTAGGCATTGTCTCGGTTTAGAGGTCTGGTAGATCCTTAACCAGCTTCACGCAGCATCCAAAGCAACCTCATTGGCAGGCAGCTAAAAGGATTCTCCATTATTTGAAGGGTACTTACAGGGAAGCTCTTTATTACAGCTCAAGTGGTGTTCGTACTTTTGACTCTATTCTCCAGGCGACAAGATGTTGAGTGGAGGAAGGCACTCACAGGATGTGATTCTTTCTTTGCGGGCAGTACTATCACATAGCATTCCAAAAAGCAGTCCACAATCAGCATTAGCACTACAGAAGATGAGCTTAAAGTGTTGGTTAACGTAATTATATGATGATTTGGGAGGTAATGTCAAGCCAGGTAATCTTTACTGTAATAATAATGGCGCCATATGCCATGCTAAAGACTATAAGTGGCAAGTCCACATCAAGATCAGCTTTATACGAACAGCAAGATAATGGATCTTTTCTACCCTTTTACTGTCCAAAGCATGAACAAGCACTAGATGGTTTCACAAAACCACTTACAGGCTGATTGTTTACTGCTATGAAAAATATTTTATATGTTGTTAGCCATAAGATGCTTCAATTTCATTTACTGTTTAGCTATGCAGCAGTGCAAGTCATCAGGCGGGGTGTTAGCAATATTGCATGCCTGGTGAGGACGTCACTCTGCTGCCTTGGCATTGCATGCCTGTTGCTGACATGGCTATCCATCTATCCATCTGGCTATCCATCATTGCGCTAGCTTAGACGCTTCTATACTACGTTGTATCTTTCTTCTGTTACCATGAATTCATCCAAACTCTACACAGGTGACTAGAGTTAGGAGCTAAGAAAATGCCAAATGCAAAGTAAAACTAACTGATGAGACATCCACTTTTTAATATAGCGGCCTTGTCATCATAAAATTGACATGTCATCTGACATGGAAATGGTGAATCAGCTAGATGTGCATGACATACATATAAGCGTTGATATGTATAAATGTCATCTTACACGGAAATGGTGAGTCAGCTAGGTGTGCATGATATACATTTAAGCATTGATATGTGTCAGCATACGTGATAAATCCCCAGTCTGTTAGCCATTATGTTACTAATGCATATAAGGGGGAAAAAATTAAGTTATTGAGAATATGACATCATGAAGTGGACAGGTCCAAAGGGAACTGCAGCCAAATTATTCTTGAGAATAAAGTGCAATACCTGATATCCAGCACAAGAAACTTCAAGAAGAGAAAGAAATGCAACAATTGTTTTTCCAGCGCCAACATCTCCCTGCAAATGCAGAGAACATAGATCAAACGCAGAATCAACATCCCAGTTTGATATCTTTCTAGTAAGGAGGAGATTTTGTTCTACAGAAGAGATGACAGAAGAAGCAATATAAACTGCCTATTCACCATCAACAAATTGAAGAACTTGTTTAATTACTATAAATTATACCCCTTCCAATGATATTCTAAAACTGTAATGAGGTAGATATTAATAGAGATTTTTCCTCCAAGGAGAACATCAATTGGGACAACTCGTAAGGCATTCAAGAACTCCAAATTATAATTGCCCAAGCCCCAACAAGGAAGTGATTGTCTAATGAGCAGGGCATCATCCACTTAGGGAACACAAAATTATGCAGCAAGTTCAGAAATGGACCAGGTTTGTTTCTGTTGGTCAATTACTGTTCCTTCTTTGTTTCTTCATGTCCAAATAAAACTATACTAGACTAAAATAGAACTCCAGAAACCAATTACTTGCAAAAGCCTGTTCATTGGAGTAGGTTTCTTTAGGTCACAGATGATCTCTCTTGCCGCATTTAATTGGCTACTTGTCAACTCGTATGGCAACGAACTTATAAGGTCTGACACTGTGGAAGACCATTCGGCACTTTCCGCATCAAAATCGCCTGCAACAATGCCTTTCTCAAAAGCTGAAAGGTATTTTTTTGTCAACTCTTGCCTTCCCAATAACAGTCCTAACTGCATGAAACGAACCCATAGAATCAGTTCAGTTTGGATCGTTGTACAGCTAACTACTTATATGACACATGAAAAGTAAAAAACACAAATGTATAACATGAAAAATCGCATAACTACCTGGAAATAGAAAAACTCATCGAACACAAGACGTTTCCGTGCAAGAATAGCATCCATAGAATCATGAGGCATGTGAATGCTAACATATGCCTGGTTTTCAACAGCAAGATACAGGTTAATAATAACAACAGAACCTTTTTGTATTCGACAAATACAAAAGTACAACAAAAGCTGGTGATGATAGAATAAAACATGACACAAGAAAAGAAACTTCAAAATTAAACACAGAACAGCAAGATATGTATTTGCATGCACAATGAGCGCTATTTGATGGTAAATTCACCGTCTTATCTCGCCGCCATTTTATTTTGATGGTGAATGCCAATATGCAACCACGTGTACTTACCTGTATTGTGCCTGTATTGCGCAAGGGTATTAAACCAGGATCTGATAATCAGGGATTCACTACAGTGGGCCTCCTTGATCAAGACTTCCTCCTTACTAATTAACTATTGGATAGATAGAGAACTTTTAAACATCCACAGATACGCATGTAATATAATAATGCTATCATGTGTTGTCACTTTGCTCAATCCAATGGAGATCAAATATGGCATTCTGTGTATTGGTATTCCCTTATCAATCTGCCAATCCAACCTTTTTAAAATGATGGAAAATGTAATATGGAGAACATTATGACATGAACATGTGAAGCACTGCTAATGGTTGACCAAATATCGGTGTTGCCTCAAACAAGATTTTTATACAGGCATAACGTTGACTCTGATAATGTGGGAGCATTGAAGTGAGCTCCATTTGAGCGAGTTCTGACTGTTCTCCCATAGTTGTTCTTATAGGATCCAAGTCCCAAAGACCATGTAAGACTGCTTAATGATCAATAGGTTAGGTGGTCTCTTGCATTAACTCTCGCTTTGCAAAATTAGATGTTTAATAAATCATGGTCGAAAGTTGCTTTACTGTTTCAGCGAAGCCACAAATTTCATGCACACTTTACTCATTATGATTAGGAAAAGCATGACCAAATCAATTGTTCCAACAAAAGTTACTTCTGTGATGTAATAAAGCACATAGAAGTATAACTTTGGTGCCTGTGGTACCTGTCTTAGATCATAGAGTTGATATTGGTCCTTTATCCCTGCTGGAAGTGGGTCAATGATAGTTGGTAATTCCTGCACAACCCTGTAACTCAACAATGTTATGGATAGTTAAATATCTCCTTCAACTGCATTACATGCAATCTATGGCCTAAATAGCAACAAATTCTATCCACCTGTATATACAAGACTCTATAACTTTATGCTGCAGCTCTCCTTTAGCAGGATAGACTGGAAATGGCTTGTCATTACCAGCATTTTCTTTTCCCTGGGAGACACTGCCTAACAATGTAAATTTATGTTCCTTGATTTCGAAATGGTTCTCCCATTGCAGTGCCTTCACCTGCAGAAAGTATGGAACATTCCCATGAACATAGTGCATTGTGCAAAACGAGAGGAAAAACAGATTTTCTACGCTCAAAATAAATGGTCCCGAGTGCAGTACTTGGTAGATTGCATTGAATGAATGACTAGGCAGGCTCACATCTTCCTTGCAGCTTCAAAATGTCTGTATGTGCTTGGTCCATGGTTTCATAGTTCCTACAGGTCGTAGAACTTTTTTTCCTTTCGTTCTTTCTTTCTTTCTTTCTTTTGCGGAAGAATCCTGGGGACTTTATGGATGTAATTAAGGGAAGGACATAATCTTGACTTCCAAGGACCATAGGATAATCAGATTAAGCACTCCTAACTGAGATACATCATATTATAAGCACCCGCAACATAAAAACATGATCCTATTTTGCTTCTCACTGATAAAATGATAATTAACACACCTTACCACTTACTGCCACTTCACATCCCAATGGATATCTTGATGCTATTTTATTCAGAACTCGTGAATTTGCAAACTGTGAACCATAGAAAAACTTTTTCACGTAGATATATACTGTATTTTGAGAATTACTGGTAGATGAATCCCGTTCCAGAACACATTTCAGCTTCACTTCAATTAGGCCCAAGCTAGACCTTAATGGTACACCCCTGCGGAGACAGATATTTTACTCATTCCTGTCTATATCAAGGATTAAGAATCAAAGGTACAAAATGAACTGGACTCAGGTTATTCAAAGTCCTCTGCACTGTGCAATACTACGTATAACCATCATTACTTGGCCTAATTACAATAAAGGCACAGTCATGCCTCATTACTAGTTTTTCCTTTCACTCCTGCTCGTGTTTGCTCCTGTGTGACAAAAAACTTTAGCAAATTCCTGAGTTTTTCTCTCCTCCTTTCTGTGTCAACTTTCATCATCTAGTATGTGTCATTCTTTCTTTCCTAGCATTTATATTAGACTACATCAATGATTATAATACCATATACGGACATAAATGAAACTTCTCCCTAACTCCCGATGATATTTATAAAAATCTCTTTAATGAACACCTTCAAATACAATACCTAGAAGATACAATACTTCCGAAAAGGGTCAAATTCTGGCCATCTTCCACCTTCTGAGCTGCTCGTTCAAAATTTATATATGTCCTAGGAAAGTGGCACAATAAACCACGAAGCTGCAAAAGCAACAATGGATCTTCATCAACATCCAAAGAAAGAAAGAATTCATTAACTACTGGAGACCGCGTTGTTTGTGAGAATTCATTAACTACTGGAGACCGCGTTGTTTGTGCCAAGAATGGATCCAAGTTGTTGGTGTTATAGAATTGAAATTCAATTGTTTCAGCAACAATGCAAAGTATGATTGAAGTACAGTCTCGATTGTTTCACCGCTTAAAGGTCATTGATAGTGGAAATGATTTATATAACTATATATAGCAGATCAAGCTGCTTGGATGCTTGGTTTGTTCGGTGTCCATAATACTAAATGGTGCCAAACTATAAAACGGGGTTACGTTTCTTCACTTAACAAAAATATTTGAGTTGAATTGCAGATATTGACACATTGATACAGGTCATCCAATACCCTTGTTTCAATGTAAAAGGTCACCCTTTCACATTGAAAAAGAGTCTTTATGGTCTCACACAAGTCCCAAGATGGTGGAATAAAAAGATTTTTAAAATTCATTAATGGAACACGAGTTGAAGGATGCTACCATGTACATAAAGCTATTACAGATTATGATATGTCCATCTTATCTTTATACATTGATGACCTAATCATCAGAAAGTGCGAACTTCCCTATCTAAAAAATTAAGCAATTGGTCTTTTTGACATGACAGAGCTGGAGCTGTTGTCTTTTTACCTTGCAGTTGAAAATTCATAGCACTTATCTATCACAAAAAAAAACTCTAGCACAGTTCCTCTGTTAAATATGGCACATGACTGAGTACAAGTCCCCAATAAAATGAAGTACAAGATCCCAGAAGACTTTAAGAATGTTTATTGTATGCTACTCACTATAGGATAATTGTATCTGACAACCTGCAATGGACAAAGCAAAGCTACAAAGCAAGTATTAAGATAAAGGACTGGTCTCAACAGGAAAATTTCTTCTACAAAGCCGATTTCCCTCTTTACATATACATGGATGGTGATTATACCGACTATCTTTTCGATAGAATCGTATCAAACATCCCAAACAACTGCTTGGTTACGTGTGTTAACATATAAGACCATGGTTGCAGCCATTGTTACAAGGGCAGCATAAAACCTTGTTGGATACAGTGGGACCCACGAAGGATCCACCGTTCTGATATTGGCGGGACAATGTGTAACAGTGGTAGCAGAGGCACATGTTCATTCTAGATTGGGACAACTATAATGCTTGTTTTCCTCTCATGGCGGGGGGAGCCACATGCTGCATCCTCTGCCAAGGAGAGGAATTTACAACATATAAGGGATAAAATTTTGGAGAAGCTGGGGCCCTCGGAGGATTCACCCTTTTGTTGCATTGGGCATTGGCTTTTTCAGAAGAACGAAAGTTTTGATTTTCAACCAAATTATCGTGCAAGATAGAAGATGTCTGCAAGCGAGAATTAGTCCCTTCAAGTAAAAAACCCCCTTTCAAGTAAGATCCAGCATATAGAAACAAAACAAACAAATAATTTTGAAAGAGCCCTAAAGACTAAAATACACTGATAAATTCAGAAGGCCTGCTATGCCCTTCATCATTGATCAAATGTTTGTCCATATTGGCCGCAAGTTACTTTGTGAAGCACATTTGTACTAATCAACTTTCAATCTATTTCTTTGCCCAGTTGTTCAAAGTGCTAGATGGCAACAGCAATTAGAGCACAATGGCCTGCATTAATAAGTTCATCTGCATGTAGCTAAAAAGTTTTAAATTCCAACCCAATACTCACCGTAAAGAAGCCGCTATCTTCCAGACGAGATATTTGGGATGCATTGAGACAGCTAATCTTCCTCATAGGCATATCTAGTCCCAAACCATCCTCAACAGCACCAGTTGCAATGCTCGAATTTTCTTCCTTCACTTCAAACCCAGCCTCCTTCTTAGAAGCTTTATCCTTGTTAATTCCATCTATAAATAACATCCTAATTTTGTTAGTATATTGAACACCAAACCTTGGTTTAAAGAACATGTTTTAATTGAATACAAAGAAAACAAAAATTTCCCGCATGGGACCAAAGAGAGGCAAATGCCATACGGCAGAAAGGAATTACCATTTAATAGCTCCCTGGCCTTTCCAAAGGATACACTATGAAGAACATCATTCTCCACATTCTCAATCGACTGACGTGGAAGAATGTCCATAATAGCACTTTGAGCCTGCTCCTTAGAAGCTTTATCCTTGTTAATTCCATCTATAAACAACATCCTAATCTTGTTACTATATCTATTTGAATACAAAGCAAAACAGCAATTTCCTGCATGGGACCAAAAGAGAGGCAAATGCCATATGGCAGAAGGAAATTACCATTTAATAGCTCCCTGGCCTTTCCAAAGGATACACTATGAAGAACATCATTCTCCACATTCTCAATCGACTGAAGTGGAAGAATGTCCATATTAGCGCTTTGATTTCTCACAATAATTTCTGCAAATGTATCTGTCATGTCTACTGAAGCATCAATTTCCCTTGTGGTTGTAAACATCTCAACTGGTTCACTGCTGCCAATCACGATGGATGGGTGTATACCCTGCAATGTTTTCATAATGGTCTCCTTTGACAACGAATGTTTTGTTTTAGTGGTATTTAGCTGTGGTGTGCTAATACTCATGTAAGCTTCAGAATTCCCTACAGACTTCTGAAAGCCTTCAGTAGCTTCATTTACTGCTTGCTCATGCTCTATCAAATCTTCAATTCCATGATAACCTAACAGTTGTGATACCTGAAAAGATCTTATTTGCATAATCGACCATAAAATAAGAACGCAATAACTTACAGTTTAGCTTACTCTACAAACAATTCTAACTATCTATGCGAAGGACAATGTTTTTTGTGGTGATTGCATTCGTGTTGCTAAAGGGTTGGTGGAACTACCCTGTCAAGCAAATCCACTCGCTTTGCATGTTCAAGGTGGTCATACGACTTAGCATCCAAAACAATCGTGTGGTAAAATGTGGATTTCGATGCATTTGTCGTATATGACGCCGTGAAGGAAGATATCTGTAAGACCAAGAAGTCACTGAATCTGCAACATGAAAATGTGACACTGGATAATCATACGGACTAGATATCAAATATGTTTCCAAGTAACTAAAATATGTATGCTCGGTAAGCTAGCATCGCATGGATAAGGACACCACGAATTGCTTCAGCGCACATATCATGCATTACAATCAACATAAAAGAATTGTTGCCTAGATATTGGTTTAAAAATGAGACAGATAAATTCAGATTGATGACATTTGGTCATTCCTGCACAAGTCGTAGCTTGTCTTTTATTGCTTTTCTTGCAGTTTGACACAGCACTCAGTTTAAGGAAAGGTTCACTGATTAGCTTTCTTATATCCATCATGAAATTGTTAATTAAAATAACCAATCATGGAGATATGTTCTAGTCAACGTTGAAAATATTGATATCAACACTACTCTAAGAAAGTCGACAAGCCATTCTAGAAATTGCATACTTGCCTTGTTAGTTTTCCTTTTGAGTTTGAGAATCCATGGTCAGCTTCGTAAATTAAGGATTTCACAAGCCTTTCCTTGTCCAAACACTAAATAAGATAATAAGGTGTTATTTTCACAAGTGTTATCAAGACTGCAGTACAATGAAAAATCTATGATATAAATCCCTCTCTTTTGAATGACGAGAAACATGACTAAAACAGAGCAATATTTCTCAAGTGTCCTAAATATGAAATCTAAATAGGAAACTTTCCTATTAACATTTTCCTTCTCAAGACTTTATCATTATTTTCAAACCATCTAATTGCACAGAAACGTTTTTTACAATTATGTCATAAACACTAATGTCAAAGGTAGTTCTGAGATTCAACATAAAACCCATCTTCTGGCATATCACTCAAAATGTGGCCGGAACACTTGAAATTATCAGGCACTCCAAACTTTACTTCCAATCATATTGCTTGCTGGATCACTAGCTTGAAGTGGCCTTCCAAGCAGTGTCATATATGCCCAGACTATGCCACTCTGGTTTAGAGCTTAAATTTGACAGCTTGATCAGGATATCTGCTACCTGATTATAAGATGAGATGGCTTGACGCATTTTCTGCAGTGGAGTAGTTACCAATTGAAGGCAACTTTGATTATCATTGCAGAGGAGAATGACCATGTAAGACTTTTTGGAGCCAAACTACCTCACATGTGACTTGGACTGTACTTCTGTGCTATAGACTGAAACAGTTGGGGACCAACTGAATAATTGTCTTCCAATGTCACACTGTGTACCCTATAGTACTTTATCCTACACGAACCAGGTTGAGAGTTTGCGGCCAAAATCTCCTGTATCTAAGTGCATCTGAATTTGTGCCCTCGAAATAAGTAAGTTTATCTTTCTTTCAATACCTTGGTTAGGCCAGCAGCTCTATATGGAGGCTTGGTGTGGGGGTTGGACATGACATCCAAGGAATGGACTCAAATAGAGAGACTGCAAATCTATTCTCTCTTCAAAATGATTATGAGTAAAGCTTATGTGCCACATCCAATCGTATTAGCAGAATTTTCAGCCACTCCTCTTCAGTTGGATGCAGCATTTCAGCTAGTGTCCTTTTCGCATAAGGTGCACCAGCTTGGACACTCGCAGCAAGGTCAAAACAGGCTTCCATGGATTGCCCTCAAGACTTCCAAACGGTTGGCTGAAAAGGGAGTCCAAGAATGTTGGTACGCAAAGGCATCGCAATGGGTTGCCTCTTTGGGATTTCGTTTGGACAACTTGCCTCCTTTTCAATGTAACATGGCTGCAGCCAATACGGCGGTTAATC
>JAANSK020024244.1:0-17994 GCA_011763485.2 Isoetes engelmannii
GTGATAATTAGGTGCTGCCTCCCCAAGATCCTCTCCAGTGGTCTCCCATGGGCCCCAAACCATATCATGGTCCTCTCCACTAATGGTGGAGTTGACCATGTCCTTGTTCAAAGTCTTTGTCAGTTTTGTCAATTTTTGTCAGCAACACAAAATTTTGTTTCTTTTTTTTCATTGCACCGACTGACGTCTCATGCGACGTCGTCATGTGGCATGAACTCCTGGCACGTCTCGTGCGACGTCTCCACGTGGCATGAACACGTAGCACGTCGCGTGCGACGTAGCCACGTGGCATGACACGTGGAGACATTGCACGCGACGCAAGTTGATGTCGTGGCCCACGCGACGCGGCCGCCCGCATGCCACGTCCGCATGCGAACGTGGCATGCAAACGTGGCCCGACCCGTGGCATGCAGACGTGGCTTCCAGCGGTTGCGTTGGAAGCCACGTCACGTGCGACATATATGCGACGATCACGCGACGTCTGGACAACATCGCATGCGACGTGAGTTTAGTGACATCCGTGACGGCGCGAGCAGACGTCACGCAGACGTCGCACAGACGTCGCTAAAGATGTTGTTAAAGAGTCAATCTCTTGTAGTATTGAGGCCCACTAGGCCACGTTGCTGCAGTTGTCAGAGATCCCTGATCGGCAGATAACTGAATTCAGGTGTCAGGATGGTGACCTCTAATGGCCTGTGGTCGTCGCCCCGCCCGTGCTGCAGTCGGGTGCAAAATCGGGCCCGGGCGAAAAATCAGGAACAGCTTCTGAATATCGTGTTGTGCCATTTCCCGTGCTCTGGATCGTGCCAAAATGCGTGTCGTGCCCAAAATCAGGTAGCCCTTCATAAAATCATATTTGGCTACCCTTGGCATGCCCGCTCCCTTCACTTGCCCGATGTAGACCCAAAGGAACTTGGGGCCTTGTATAACATTGACGAAGCATCAATGTTAACAAAAAGCAATGTAGATGCTAGCCAAAACGACTACCATAGCCAAGAGATGGCGTTTGGATCAAGGATATGATGGAAGGTTTTTGAGTTTGTATATTTTTCCAGTTTTGCAACCAGGACTAGGAAGGCAACACTGCTCCAGTCAAGACATAGCTATGAGTGTCGATTGGCAGCAACTCATGAACTAAGTTATATAGTCAACCCCTTCTTACAACCTGAAATGAGCACTATAGACCACGAATATGCCGATGTAATGGGAACCATAGAACTCCGATTGCGTCATGCATGGTTTTATTTTGGGAAATCCAATGTTAAACAAGACCGGATTTATATATTTTAGTTGTCTCTCGATGAACCATACTGCAAGGTACTCTTTTATATTTCTCAGATTGCCCACAAGCTTTTAAAACAAGAAAGCACATAAATTACATTTCAGTTGAAGGCACGAAATGGGAATGCAAAGCGAGACAGAGCGAGAAATAGAAAATTAAAGTGTAGTCCTTTTAGAACGTCTGCCGGAATGGGAATGGTCTGCCGGTTAGACAGTTTGAACAACGTCCGCCCAGCAACAGGGGCGACTAGAAATTCACTGTGCATACCAAGTTTGGGGTAGTTTTTAAAATAGCCTAGGTATATACCAGCATATGCCCATAATATACCAAAAACCCACATAAGCGAAGCTTTTCCCTCTAGGGGCAACCCAACAATCCATGTATCGATTCAAAAATGGTAATGGGTAAGAACATATGCAAAATATTTCGTACATCTATCTCTAGGCGGAGAGAAATTTTTATTCTTTTGAAGTTGTTTATTTGCTGATGCAAGGAAGTTCTCTACAAAATGGACTATATGAGAACCAACAAATGATATACAAAGAAAAACCCCACTCCTCTAGAGAAGCCATCTAAACCTCTCCCCATGCCTACCCTATTGCCTTTTTTTTTTTTTTTGGAAAGGGTGCCAAACTTTATTCATCAAGCAATAGATAACAAAATAAAATGCAGAGATAGGACTATAACCCTAGTAGACAAACTAATCCAGTTGAGCACAACCACCTGTCTATGCATAGGAGTGAATCTAAATGTAGGTTTTCCAAATCAAGAGAAGAACAATGATAAACCGTCACAATTTTCTTCCGCATCCATTGAACTCATCTACAATGTCCATGCACTTAAAGATATACATTCTCCTTCTCTTCCAGATCGTCCACAAAAGCCACCCACAAGCAAAATGAAAAGCACGTTTCCGCATTTTGGGCCATGCATCAGAGTAGATAGCAAGCAGATTATGCTGGCTAGATAGATAGGTGCCAAATAGGGTGAACAACCAAGACCAAGCAAGCCGAACCTGCTCACACAAGAAGAAGCAATGCTTAATACTCTCAAGCCTTTGCTTACATAGAGGGCAGAGCTCAAAAATCCAGTGATCAATTTTATGGACCAGCCTGTTGACTCTGAGACATCTATAGATTAGCTGCCACCATAGAACTGACACCTCTGGATGAAGCAACTTATCCCACGCCCATGTCCATACACATTTCCATTATGGTTGAGGGACCTAAGGATGCCATCTATTAGAGGGAGCGACATGTCATTATGCAGAAGCAGTTTATAAGCAGAAGAAACAAAGCGCTCTGGCTTAATAACCTGGTGGCAACCCCATTCAAGTATCCCAATTTGCAAACCAGATTCCTGTGGCAACAATACAGCAATACAAGTCCAAATCGCTCTATCCCATCTGTAAAGCAAGAATTTTGTTCTAAATGCTTCCCATGGCAGGAGATGGTCAAACTTGTACCAGGCTGCAATCCAATGTCGTTGTGTCTTTGGATGAACAACAAGATATAGAGGCACATTCTCTGGAGTGTCTTACAAAGGAATCCACCAGCATGGAGTAGATAAGTGAAGACACACATCAAGATTGACATGAAAAAGGGACCTAACAATGTTTCAAGCAGCAAACATCCCCTTTTATAGAAAGGGGGAAGCATTAGGATATGGACGTAGCTGATAAACCAAATTCCAAAGGAGAAGGGGCTTAATGGTAGTCTTCTAAAATGAAAGGCAATGCTGAATTGACTGCACCAATAACCTCAAACTAGGAGAATCATCTTCACCAACAAGGATCCCCCAAGATATCATCACTTTACTTTGGAGTTGAACATCGAGCATTCCAAGGCCACCAGTTACCTTAAGTTTCATGCACTTTGCCCAAGCAACCTTAACCACAGCCCCTTCCTCATTTCCACCCCAAATAAAGTTCTTGACAATACGCACAATCTCCTCCATCTTACACTGAGGGGCTAGTAGAGCAGATGCCATGTAAACATGAGTATTACTAAGGAAACATTTAGCTACAGTGATTCTTCCTAGCATGGATAGCTTAGATGTATTCCACCAAAGTAAGTGCTTTTGCAACCCTCCAATTATTTCATCCCAAGAATCGGACGCAAAGATATGAATTCCAACAAGAATACTAAGCAACTTCGTGATCTTGCCATGAAAAATCACCTTCCATGGATAGCTGCCTTTATGGCTGGGCATGTGATGCATGCTTACTTGAAGGTAGGCAATCACATAATCTTCTTGGTTTCCATCCTTGAGTCTAATATTATTGTTGCCATGTGCTCCTTTTCTGTGCTTTAGATTTGATATATGAGCACCCATGCATTAACAACATTCATGAATGTCACTGTATCTAGTCCTATAGCGCAATATTACATTTGATTTACAAGGTTCAAAGTCTCTCTGCCTTCTTCATAATGAGTCCTTGTTACAAATTGATTTCAAAGACATGATGTGATAGTTTTTACTATTTTGCAATGCGGGAAACATATGGCCTTCCACAGATGCATTTGCTTTTTACTTGAAACCAAATATAACTCTGACTGCCTTCACTCCTCTCAAATGGAACATTACAGTTCTCTAAGTTGCATGTAAGGGCGGACTTAAGTTCTTCTAAGTCTCTCCTTTGCTACGCATCTTGAACTTCTGAACTTTAGTTTCTACTTTAACTTACTATTGGCCTATCTTGCCATACTACTATGGACACACTTTTTACACATGAATTCAGCTGCTCTTTTTCAAGTTTAAGAAACATGACTAACTTTACCCATATTTAAAACACTACTTAATGTGTTTGCTAACATAGGGTCCAACAATTACGTGCTCATACATCCAGTGCTACTATCTAGTTTGTTTCATCCTTCCATTGTTCGATTCTTGGCATTTCTCCATTTGTTCAAAATGTATCCCACATACCTATATCGAATTTATTGATGATTCTATATACTCAATTGGGGTGAAAGTAGGATATTGCATGTAAATATTATTTTCTATGCATCATCATCGATATGGAGGAGGGCAGCTTGTGTGAGCCAGCATTACCTGGTATCTCACTCTTTTCCATTATGTTTTAGGTACATTGTCTGCTTTTCATTAATCCAGGAAATCGCTACAAAGTTATATACCACTTTTTTTATTGTCTCACTTAATTCGTGTGAAGGAGCAACTAAATTAAACTGAACCAATATCAATCAAGTTACATGATGATTTACTATGCCTCGGTTTCATTAATCCAATAAATCGTTGCAAAGTGTTAATACCACCTTTTTTTATTGTCTCACTTAACTTGTATGAAGGAGCAATTAAATTAAACTGAACCAATATCAATCAAGTTACACTATGATTCATTATTTTTTGAAAGATATTCTTTCGGCACTTATAGGAGAATAAAAAGCAATTTTTACGTCATGCTATATTGGCAGCGTCCGATTGGAAATATAATGCACAGACAACACCAATATTATTTCACTTTAGAATATGCCGACGGTTTTCCATAGTATAGATCGTATATAAAACGTACGAATATGTAAGTAGAGGGGGTTTCTTAGGGACATCTAGTGATGTGTTTCATATGGAAAGGGGTTTTTTGGGCTTTAGGTAAAGCGTATATGAAGGGGTTTTTGTTGACCCCTTCCTCGCGCATGGCGTATCCCTTTTACACTAAGTGGCATCCCGGGAGAATATGACTCTGGATGGCCTCGAACTTGGGATATATTTTTCTAAAACTAGTGTTGTTAAGGCCCTTTTTTCTACATCAATCCAATTTTGTCTTATTGCTATAAGACATCGTGTTAAGCTCAACGTCATACATAAGACATGCCTTATGAAAATGATTTTGTAGTGCTCTAAAATAGGACATGTCCCATTCTTCAAACAGTACTCTATTCTTCAAGCATTCGGCAACTGCAACAGAAGGGAGTCACGTAAATCAAAGATCCAAGCATATCATCTATAGTTTATGTTTGATGATGTTGTGGTTTGTTCTAGCCCATTGTATTTTCCTATTGGTCTCCGTGGACGTTAAAAATTCTATTATATTCTATTCTATTCTATTCTATTCTATTCTATTCTATTGTTTAGAGGATTTTTTGTCAAGAATAAGTGAAAATTGTTCGCAACATAGTCATTTTCTCTTCGTGTAACATAAGCACAGCATAAAATAGTGCAAGAAGAGAGCAAATCGATCACGTTTTCCTTCAAAACGAAAAAAAAAATCTTTAACATGTGATTTGCATGTGCTTTCGCTGTTGCAGACGGTCCTATTCAACTAGAGTTACTAGCTAATGATTAGGGAGTCCTAATTCTATGACACAACTTGAAATCTGGTGGCCAAACATCAAGATTGGCTCTAGACTGCAGTCTTATTTTGTAGTTGCATACAAGCCCAATAAGATACGTCTTATAAGATGCTGACACATCAATGGGTTGCCTTGATGCATCCACAACCACGTATTATTGCCATTTATCATAAAACAACATATGCAACTAAATTTGTACCTATTGTAAAATTGAGGTTCATTTTAGGCTCAAACATTTAGCATCCAAGCACAAAACAACTAGCATCCAAGCACATAAGTCAAGCTCTTAAAAGCATAAAATTTGCATAAATTTAATTGTGTAGGTAAGGTAAATTTAACCTAATCAAACACTTCCACACAGTACCTCATTTTCGAAGTGGAGGAAGGGTAGAAAATTTTGACCATGTTTGATTTCGCTTCATTTGTAGGTTTTTCTTGCCCTACCCGTTGAGATACTGACCCAAAGGAGCTGGCCGTTTTCGGTTACCTGGCCCAGTGGTTTGTATCTTTCCAACTAAAAATGCCTTTTCATTAACATCAACAAATGGCATCTAAGCTGCATGTGATGTTCTGATTGATTCTAGAAGGTATGTTCCAGTCTTATCTGCCCATTTCGGAAGCCCCGTTTTTATGTGCTCATTTCGAAAGTAAATAGAAACTGCTGTAATGGGAAAATATGCACTCTGAATATATGTGTAGTAAAACTCAGGTACACACTAGTCCTTTCTATTGCAGAATCTGTGCTACTTATTACTCATACGAATTTACAAAAAAAATAGGCCTTCTACTCAATTCTAAGCTTGGTGAATATGGGCTCCAGTAATACGTTTTCTTGATGAGAGAATACTTCCAGATCTGTGTTTCTGTTTCAGCCATTTGGGTCTTTCCGATTTGCCAAATCTGCCATTCTAATTTGCTTTTTTTGTGGGTTTTGATCCAACAGGGTAATGCCATTAGATGTTCCGACAGACATATTGAAGTAGAAGGCCCAAGTTTTGCATTGCATATGGTACATTTTCTCTAATGTCTAGATCAAAACTTCCGCAGCACTTTTACAATTTTCTTGCATCTATATAGTTTTCCCTTATGTCAAGGAGCAAAAGGATCAGAAAAAAACGAGGCCCTTCTTACGTCAGACCACCAGACATACTAGGAGGGAAAGAAATATTCGAGTTGGTGGCCAAGTTCTGCTATGGCCTGAGTGTGGAAATCAATCCATCTACTTTTGCTTCCGCCACCGCTGCCTACTGCCCAGGCCGACACCCAGATCAACGCAGATCGCATCTCCATCTTCAGATGTCTGCCAATAAAATTTGTACCGTTTAAGTGTCGATTCAACCTACAAAAAAGCCTAAACAATCCCAGTCGTATAATCATAATAGTATTAAAAACACGGTCCAAATAAAAACTAGACACTTGGACCGTGGAAAGAAGGGGAAACCACTAACGCAAAGCTTCTACCGCAAGGAACTCTATGATATCAAGAGGAGGTTTATGATTCAGGATGCGAAACCAATCACTTTCAAACCGCAGATTTGATGGCTCAACGAGGGAATGCTTTTATCTGTATGTAATAGCAGGCTGAGTTTCTTTTGGAAGTGTAGGACAAAAATCATGTGAATCTCTAACATAATGGATCTGTCGTTCGTTTCCTGTAAAAAGTTGCCTGAGTCTCATCAAGCATTTAATAGGCTTGCAATCCCCAGTTTGAATACATGGAACGCTCTCATGTCTATAAATGCTAAACTTGGGCAAGGCATTATACCATTTGAATTGTACCATGCGGTAAGGAAGTTGGGTGTGACGATCGGAAAGTACACATATATTGCCGCTCTTAAGGCATGCACAATGTTGTGCTTTTTGCAGCAGGGAAGGCTTGTCCATGATCAGATTATTAGAAATGGGTTCCAATATGATGTCTTTGTAGGAAGTACTCTCATTGACATGTATGCTAAATGTGGGAGCTTGGAAGAGGCTCTAGGCGTTCTAGACCAATTGCCAAACAGAAATGTTGTATCATGGGGCGCTATGATTTCAGGGTATGTGCAGCACAGTGAAGCATTTTTAGCTTTGAGAAATTTTGAAAAGATGCAAAATGAAGGTATTATGTCTAACAATGTAATATACCTGGCTGTCTTGAAGGCAATAGGTGGTATGGCATGCCTAGGGCTTGGCAGGCTACTGCATGAACAGATAAATGAAGAAGGGATTATGTTGGATACTGTGTTGGGGAATACCCTTATAGACATGTATGCAAAATGTGGGAGCTTGGAGGAAGCATGTAAAGTATTCAGAAATTTGTTGAATCGAAGTGTAGTGTCATGGAATGCAATGATTTCTGCTTTTGCTCAAATTGGGGAATGTGTATCTGTTTGTAAACTTTTTAATGAGATGCAGCATGAAGGGCTGAAGCCAGATGGAGTCACATTTTCAAGTGTTTTAAGGGCATGTGCAACTGCAGAAGACATACATGAAGGCAGAGTTATCCATGAACAGATTATCAATAGTCAACATCTGTCTGATATTGTTGTACGAAGCACTCTTGTTGATGTTTATGCTAAGTGTGGAAGCCTGGAGGAGGCACAAAAAGTTTTTGATCAATTATCAAATCCAAATTTAGTCTTATGGGGTACAATTATTTCTGGATATACCCAGCATGAAGAAGGTCTTCTTGCATTGGAGTGTTTCAATAGGATGCAGAAGATGAACATTAAGCCAGATAAAGTTATATATTCAAGTGTTCTAAAAGCCTGTGGACATGCAGGTGCCACAAAATATGGACGGATTATCCATGGGATGATAGCTGAGAAAGGAAATGTGACAGATGTTGTGGTTGGAACTGCCCTTATGGATATGTATGCAAAATGTGGCTGCATGAACGAGGCTTGTAAAGTATTCAATGGATTATCAAACCGAGATTGTGTGGTATGGGATGCTATGCTTGCTGGATATGCTAATATTGGAAATGCAACTCTAGCTGAACAGTGTTTTAACAACATGCAAAGGGAAGGTATTAAGCCAAACAAGGCAACTTTTGCCAATATTCTCATTGCATGCAGTCGTGTGGGCTTAGTGGATGAAGGTTGTCACCATTTCATCTCCATGAGGAGAAACCATGGCTTGTTACCAGGCATTCAACATTATAACTGTATGATTGATCTCCTTGGTCGTGCAGCATGTTGGAATGAGGTCCAGAATATGATTTTGAGTACTTTCCTTCCAAATATTATCAGTTGGGTGTCTCTGCTTAATGCTTGCCGAATGCATGGGAACGTGGAACTAGGCATGGAATGCTTTGATAAAGTTGTCAATTTGAATCCTGATTTTCCTGCCGGATATCTGCTTATGCTGGATGCCTATGCTGGCATTAGTAGAATGCAGAATGTTATGAAAGTTGGGGCAGGACGCATTTGGTAATTTGTGGTTAAGAATCATTTCCCTTCTGTAACTTGAGTGGCATACCTAAGTTTAGCCAAAGTTTATTGACTAGACTGCTTGAGACTTGTGGGAATGTATTAGTTGCCAATTTCTGCCCTCACTTGTAATGCTGTTCTGAAGGCTCAGCAGAAGGTCCGGACCTTGAGTTGAGAAAAAAACTTAGCTTATTTTGAGGCAAATGGTTGTTTTTTAAGTTCTTGGTTACTGTATTTCCTATAATTAAGGGTATCCAGAATTGGCAGGAGACTCCCAAATGGATGAACTTATGATGGGGAGATGACAAATGTAGCTGACATATCCATTCAAAACATCGAGATAGCATTTTGTGATATGAAGTGAAAGCCTATTGGTGCTTTGCAATTTTGCCTTCAATATAAGTACAGTAGCAGATATTATCTAGGGCCTAAGAATATTGTCTCCTGTATGGAAGAGAAATTTTTTTCAAACCTGAATATATCAGGAGACATTTGGAGCTAAAAATGTTAGCAAGCTTCGTTCTAGTTGTGTGAAAACATCTGCGTTCTATGCTGTATCAATCATCTAGAGCATGACCACTTGTCAAAACAGGCAAAAATCATGGGCAAGTTCTGCATTCTAGTTGCTTGTTCTAAAAGGCAAGGTATTTAACGCTGGACCCAGTGCAACAATGTCAATGAGGAAGAGAATGTGTTTGACCCGACATATACAAGGAAGGAGCATGTGTCGAAACATCCTCCGTTCCTGCTATAATACAGTGCTCCAATCCTATATTTTTGTTGTGTTTAAAGGGCAAAAGGCGTTTGCATTTGTGTGTAGTTCTGTTTGCCCAGAATGGCAGATGAAATCAAGCTTCTGGGCTTGTGGCGAAGCCCATTTGTACAAAGGGTTCGGCTTGCTCTGGCGCTCAAAGGTTTGCAGTACGAGTATTTGGAAGAGGATATCCACCGTGGTAAAAGCCAACTTCTTTTGGACTCAAATCCTGTCCACAAAAAAGTTCCAGTCCTCATTCATAATGGTAAACCCATATGTGAATCCCTTGTTATATTTCAATACATTGAAGAAACATGGCCCAACAATGGTGTTGCCCTCCTACCCCAAGATCCCTATGAAAGGGCACTTGCTCGATTTTGGGTGGATGTCATTGACAACAAGGTTAGCAAATGTTTGTTCAAAAGTTCAATATAGATCTATAACTAAAATTGTTCAAAAGTTCAATATAGACCTATAACTAGAATTCTCATTTGGCTCCTGTATCGTGTCCCAGGTTCTTACTGCACTTAGAACCGTGAGATCAGTTGATGAAGAGGAAAAGAAAAAGGGTATTGAACTTCTCCATGATGCTTACTTACATCTTGAAAGTGCCCTTAATGGGAAGACATATTTTGGAGGAGATGAAGTTGGTCTCGTAGATATGGCATTTGCACCCTATATCAATTGGTTGCGTGCTTCCAAGGACATAGATGGGCTCAACTTGTTGCCAGAGGAAGGTAAATATCCTCATCTAGCAAGTTGGATGGAAGTTGTAATGGACCATCCTTCAATGAAGAAGATTCTTCCTCATCTGCAAAGGATACTTGAATATGTTAGGTCAGCTAATCTCGGATAGTCCTTTGTGCCTATGAAGAAAATTCTCCCTCATTTGCAAAGGATACTTGAATATGCTAGAAGCTCAGCTAATCTCGGATAGTCCTTTATACCAATATCTAGCGTCCAAACCGTATATGTACTGGCAGATCTTAAACCTATTATTATGGTTATAAGCAAATTAAAAAAGGTTATGCATATTCTCTTCTACTGGCACAAGTAAAGCATGCTGCATACTATATGCACTTTAACTTGATTCAAAGAAAACACGTTGGAACATTTCCTAATGTTGTCTTTTCCATACCCAAACTAAAGAGAAACCTATACAAACATGATTTTTGACGAACGAGTTCCCATCTCAATTGACTATTATATAGGTCATCTCTACTACAAAGGGAAATTGTGAATGACAATCCCAAATTTCACTACAGTTCTGAATAACTGCTAGTGTTTAATAGAGATTTGCAGTCCATCAAAAGAAGGAATTTTGGGGGACCTTGTAGGAATCCAAAAGAATGTTCCCAGAAGCTAAGGAATCTTAACTTGGAGGAATCTAAAGGAATGTTCCCATAAGACAAGGAAATCTCAAGGGACTTTCAATATCAGCGGGTCTTTACGCAATTTTTAGAATGTAATCAAGACAATGCACACGACCTTGGGAGGGCCGATAACGGGCCGGCGATGGCTGCCGCTCTCTTCAAACAATGGTAGGGGACGGCTGAGGCAGACCCCTTGCAGATCCGACCTCTGCTAGCTGCTGGAGGGCCTCTAGGGATCTGTGCATCCGGGAGGGACTGGGCTTCTGGAATCTATTCAAGTTGCTGAAGTTCTACTATTCCGTTCCCTTTTGTGCAAACCAACCAGGGAAGCTTCCTTTCCTTAGGATTCAGAGTCCTCTGTGGTTTTTGGCATGGTTAGTATACCTGATACTTTTTGTTTCTTGTTTTAGCATCTTCCACAAGGTTTCCGGCTATGGGAGTTATGCTTCAGGTTAGTGTTTTGGATTCGAAGAAGAGCTTTAGTTTCTGGCTGTAGACCTTGCATTCTTGTATCCTAGTGTGCTGGCTGAGAGTAAGGATATAGATTATTGGAAAAAAATGCAAGCAGCTCTGTAGTATTCAGTGGCATTAAAAGAAAGAAACCGGCGCTGTCTTGAGTACAGTCTCCTCCTGCCAGAATATTTTTCGGAAGAGTTTTTAAGGCTGGTCAGGTTTAGATTGGAAAGAACTGCTGGCTTCTTGTAGTATCATGGCAATGAAGAAGAAGAAGATGCAGGTATCTGTAGTACAAGTCTGTTCCATGCTCTCTCTTGGCGCTAGTGAGCAAGAACAAGGCCCATTGAGAGAAGCTGAGCACCTCATCATATTCTGTTGCAAATGTTAAGAAGATTTTGTGGTTGTTGTTTAACATTTAGCAGGGCTCGTGCTCCCCTTTCCCAGCAAGGGGTGCTTGTGGATTTGTAAGTTAGCATGAATGGGGCAGTTCAGGAGCCACTGACTTCTAGTGGGCGGGAGACCCTAGAAATGATCTTTCTTGGTCTTGCAGGAAGACAAGTCCTGCAAGATTAGATGCAGGTGGGTTTGGTGAGTTCCAGGATTCTAGCGGTGGTGTTCTTTGCTGGTTCGCTTGGTGAGAAGAAGACTGGGTGTCTCATGCAGTGAGGCACTCCCTATAGTATTGTCGTAGTGCTCTAGACCTGGACATTACTATATCCGGTGGCGAGCGTAAAGAGGATCCTGTTTTCTAGCTTGGCAGCAGATCAGTGCACTTGGCTTTTTCCATTTTTGTTACTTGCAGGCTCAGGTCTGATTTCTTCTTCCTATCTGAGGGCCGATTTTTTTGAAGCTATGGTGCATTTGGGGCATGTGGAAAGATAAGAGTTTTGCTCCCATAGTATCTATTTGGAGAAGAGGCCGGGTAGTTCTTGTTCAGTAGCTGGTCCCTTTTGTGTCATAGGATCTAGGAACTTAGCCCCTCTCTCCTGTATTAGTCCCTCTCTCCTGTAGTATCCTACGGAGAAGAAGTCAAGAGAGGCTCAAAGATTTCTAGGCCAGAGTCTAGACTACTATCCATGGATTGGAGAAGTGGTAGTAGCTCTGGACTCAATTGTATGTATATAAATGTTTTATCCTTTGAATATAATACAGATCCTTGCATTCAAAAAAAAAAAAAAAAAATGTAATCAACACAACCATAGTACCTTTCCTTATGATGAATGACTACACTGCCTATAGTAAATCAAAGGGGCAACGGTCCAGTTATATGGTTTTGAAAGGAATAACAGTAGATGCATGTTTTGAACACTTCTCTTGGTTCGATCCGAAACTTACATGTAACTTACAACCCTTTGGTTTGAGCCCTTTCCATCGCTTGTATTCTACTCATCACGATTTAGGTAACAACAGACTTCTTTTCTGATTTGAAATTCCTGAATTTGCTTGTTGGGGGCTGCTTTTCCTACTCTGTTTCATCTCTCCTTGATTCCCTTCAAGAATGAGTCACAGGACCCCTAATATTGAGCGCTTTGGTGTGCGGATGGCCAGAAACAAGCCATCAGCAAGTAAGCTATGCTCAAGCCAGTCCTTGCAACCACAACCGCCTCCGCATCCTCTAAGTTCCAGGTCCAGTGCCCAGCTTCACGGCCAGGCATGGCCTGTCCATGTTGATCTGGCCGCTCCTCTTTTTGGGCCGCAGCAAACTCTCCGACTTGGACTCAACAGCTCCTTGGATATCCATGCCCAATGTTTCCCACCTGCAATCCGGGCTCTCTTGTACGGTATTTACTCTGCGAGAGGAAATGCAACTGACTCTCTGACTGTCTTTGTCGGTCGCTGGACGCAGTTGCTGCAATTGCTACAGGACTTTGTGCCTCAGGACTTCATGCCCCATTCAGATTGTCAGAGGGTAGATGCTACGGTACAGACATCAGAGCCTGAGCTACAAGAGGAGGCACCATCCATTGTCGCCACCATACAGACCGATGACTTGCTGCAGACCACTTCCATTGCTACACAGACTGATGCAGAGTCCTACACGGAGGCTGGAGTCCAGGCATCCCCTTCAGGCCTGGTGGAGCCAATGCCACCCGGTACCAGGGCATTGAATTTGCGAATCATTGGGGTGCGAACACCGCGAGGCAGATGGATTTGGATGTTGCTACGCAGTTCTTCCATGAGGTTATGCATGTCCCGGTCATTGGAGTTGTGGCTGCTACTAGGGTGGGAGTTGCGCGTCCGGATCGGCCTCGACACATGCTAATCCACGATGCATGCAGTACGATGCCTAAGTATTCTTCAGTACGGTAACCATTTTAAGGACACCAGTTATTCATTACAAGAAGATCTTTCTTCCATGCAGTTGTGTAAACGCCGGGATGAGCTGTGCAAAATTAGGGAAGCACGTCAGCGCAGGAAATGGACAGTATATCGGGGGGGGGGGGGGGGAGGGGGGATAGCATAATTCTAGACCACTGGCCTTCTAATCCATGGATAGGCTATATCTAGGACTAGTGTAGCCCCAGCTTATTTGCTTTGATTTAGCATGTATATATGTTAATCTGTGCTTTGTGTTTTGGTGATGGGGCTTTGTCCCTGAGTTTCAGTCTGGGCTTAGGCCCCTTTCTCATGTACTGGTCCCATAACCCGATTGGGTTCAAGTGGCCGCTAAAAAAATTCTTCTTCTTCTTCTTTTTGTAGGTTGTTCTTTGAAAAGGAATTCGCATGCTTTTTTGTAGTACGGAATGAAGCTGGATATGCCGGAACATCTTTACTCATTCTATCCACTGATTATCTGGTCTAAATACATGAAAATTGCAAGGATAATGCAAGAAACTCAAGTTTCAAGTGATTGCTCAAAATCAAGAAAAGGCAGTCTCAGAAAAACTTATGCCATGCACAACAAATCTCAACTTTTGATGAAAGTCCTCTGATATGCAAAGAATCTATGACCAAAAGTCTAGCCCCAAAAAAATGCAATTTGACTTCTGCAGAATGAGCAAATGAAATCTTTTTCAAATTTTCCATCTGGAACATTTTTTGACAAGCCTGCATCAATAGTGCATCAGGAGTTTTCAACAAAGAAATGCAAATAAGCTCTAAAAATGACCTTTTGGCTGACAGTCTGTAACTTTATAACAATAACTTCAAGTTCAATAATTTTAATGTTTGGTCAGTGTGTTTGCTGTATATATCTTCTAAAATGACTTGCTTACACTATGCTCAATGTGTGCAAACTGCAATTGTAATATACTTGAAGTAATGTTCCATGTTGCTTGTAAATGCTAAAGCAATGGTATATTCTCTAGATATTTATGGTTTCCCTTATATGCACAATGATCTTTGCTTAGCTAATGCTAGACCATGTGACTTCAAACAATGCTCATATACTTTTAGCTCAGGGTTTTTCATCAGAAACTCTAGTTATCTTTGGACAAAGACTCTAGAATGCAAATGCACTAACAAGGCTACCAAAGTGGATTTTCGATGATCACACCAACATTTTATGAGCATTCCCGCGCTCACAGGTCATCGGGACAGACTTATATCTCAGTAAAATATGGGCATTCTTCAAGTTTCTGCAAGAATCAACTCTTTTGAGGGCAAAAAGGTTCTTAGCATAAAACTGTTCTCAATCATTGGTAGTTGCACGATTTTTCAAGCTCGAGCCTTCAAAAAATTAGATGAAACATTTTTGCTCTTTGAACTGTTTTGCATAATCCGTAGATTTGTGGATTTTAGTGTGTAAATGGATTTCTTGGCATATTTGAGATCGTTCCAAAACGTTTTAGCTACGATTAGCGGGCACTATCCGCCCAAAAGGCCGACTATCGGCTGGACTTAATTTTAGGGTTCTTCATCAACCTTCGATATATCCCACAGACAGGTGTTCAAAAAGAAGCCAAGGTACTACATCTTTTTCGAGCCAGGCGCTCACCTAGGTGCAAACGAATAGCGAGAGGTAAAAACATTTCGGATTTAGGGCATCTGATTTTGATAGCGAACAGGACAAAACAAGTGGTTTTTAGGACTGTCGGATCCACATCTGTCCGACAGTTTGAACAGGAGTTTGATTTGCCACCCATCTGTCACGAACAAACAGGACCAAATCGAACAGGAAGGGGATTGTCGGATCTGATTTCTTAGCAGTAATTTTTGCAGCCGAATCTGCTACAGATATTTATAACTCCAATCTGCTACAGATATTTATATTTGGCCAACAATGAGCACCAGGAACAAAAAAACCGAAACACCAGAAGTGAAAACTAATCCTGAAGACGAATTTGTTCTCACTCAGGCAGCATGGGAAACATTGATGGGTAAAGTCTCGCAGGTTGATATAGCTTTGGCAAAGGTTGAAGAGGTCCACCATGAAATTAAACAGGTTAAAACTCTGTTGGATCGAGTTGCAAGCTTACAATCACAAGTGGATCGAGTTGGATCGAGTTGCAAGCTTACAATCACAAGTGGAATCTTTGGAAGCACGAATTGCAACCCTGGAACAACAAAAGCACCAGCCAACAGATCCAACTATCAATCTGAAAGATGAGGTACAATCAGTTTTAGCTGAGGAAAAAGACCGCCAGAAACGGACTTTGAGATTATGAATTGTTGGCCTTCCTGAGCAACAAGATGAGATCATCAAGGATGTAGTAATCTAAAATTGGAGGACTCCGGTATTATTGATGCATGGAGAACAGGCAGAAAGGTAGAAGATAAAACCCGTCATGTTCTTATTAAATGTCGAGATGAGACTGGACGCACAGATATCATGAAGCAAGGGCCTCTGCTCAAAGAAACATCATACAGAGTGTGTGAAGACTTGACTTGGCAGAAACTGCAAACTCGTCCAGACTCCATTCGCCAAGCCCGTGAAGCTTGTGCTGCAGGTAAGTGGGCTCTCTACCGTAATGGGCAGGTGATTATTCGAGATAGAAAAAAATCGGAATTATCGGACAGATCTATTTACAAGTCTGCCCCAGTCTCCATTTCCTGTTGGAATGTTAAGGGACCAAAAGGCGTGTATAGTAGCTTGCATTTGTTAGAGACTGCACAGTTAGATATTCTTTTTCTTCTCGAAACTTGGGAACATCGGTTTGCAAGGTTGCCACCATTACAGAACCATGATACACACTCTATCTGGCATCATAAACCTTCTCGTGGACGTCCCCATGGAGGTATTGCTTGCATTGTCAATTCTAGACTAAGGAATAAAATAGATGTAATTCATATGGATGAAGAAAACAAACAGTTCATTGCTGTAAAGATTTCTGCTAAACTTTTGCTATTGGAAAAAGACCTTGTTATAGTGGCTTGTTATATGCCTCCTTTAGCATACTAACAAAATGGTGGTTCTATTACCAAACTTGGTCTGAAGCTTGCTGAATGGAAACATCTGTACAATGTGCTATTAGTTGGTGACCTCAACGGTTGGAGAAGCAACCTCCGAGCGGAGAAAATCTTCATTGATTCTGATCCAGGATCACTAATGGTAGAACAGTGGGACTTATCTCTTGTAAGGAAAAGTCAACACAAGGAGACTAATGCTGCAGGACACCAGATTCTTAACCTTTGCTCTTCACTGGATTTAGTTATGCTTAATGGTGTTGGTGCATTTGTTTCAAATAAATTCACTTTTAGAAGTGAAGCAAGTGAGCAATTCACTTACTCAACTTTGGATTATCTTATTGGTGACCCACATCTGTATCCCATTCTTGAAGATTTTTCCATCTGGTGACTTTGTACTAGAAAGTGATCATGCACCACTATTGTTCAAGCTAGCTGCCAATGTGACCCTTCCTGTCCAACAGGTAAAAACACGTATTAGATATAATAAGTCTAAAGCTGATGCTTTTGAGGAAGAGGTCACCAAGAACATGCATTGTGTTAGGGGCTTATTTGACATATATTCAAAAGCAAGAGCACTGAATTGCTTGTTGATTGAATGTGCTAAGTGGGTCTATGGTGAATCCCGATCTGCATATTGTACTTGTCCACAAAATTCTTGGTATGACACTGACCTAAGGAATGCTAGAAAACAGGTTGATAGCCCAGAAAAGCTGCGAGCATACAAAAGAATGGTTAAAGCTAAAAAGCAAGCATGGTATCGACAACATCAAATAGAGTTGCCGACATTGAAACTAAAAGGCATGCTATCTACTTCTGTGTCAAGCATGATGACATTCGCAACAAATACCCTATGATAGATCGGAGCATCCCGCTAGATGTGTTGTTTAATCAGCATGACATTTTGCCTTATATAGGAAAATATATTCCTGAACTCCTAGAGAGTGCCGAATCTAGTTGATATACTTTGAATCTACCAGTACTATTCGGCATGTTTGTCCCATAGCCCAAGGGCTTCCGTGGACGTTAATAAAATATTATTATTATTATTATTATTATT
>JAANSK020024355.1:0-17994 GCA_011763485.2 Isoetes engelmannii
CAGAAAGTCCTTTATCAAAAAACTCCAACAACTAAGACACCAGCATCAAGCACCCGATTCACGCGTGCAGGACAATTCTGGGAACTGGCTCGTATGTTATTCGTTTAGTATCTCACTTGTACGATGTTTAATTAGCTCGGTTTAGCTCTTGATGATCGTGGTTGCAATTGTCCAGAGCAACTTGTTTAATGTATTGGTGGGATGTGAAGCTACTATAGTCTAGCTCTCCATGATTGCAGTCACGATTACCCACAGCATGTACTATAGTCTAGCTTTCTCACTAGAATCGCCATGGCATTCGTGCTAACCTCTTGTGACTCTACAGGAGTTCCATGAGGTAGCGACAACTACTCTCAAGGTGAAGGAGCTGAAAGATGAGAAGCAATGGATCTTCTTGCCCGAGAGTACTTGGTCTAAAATAATGGATGTGGTGAACAAGTGGGTCAAGAGGGGCTTGGACGACGACCAAGAAAACGTCCCTGATAAACCGACCGAGGAATTCTTCAACAAGACTTTCCTTGGCGCTCTGAGGAGTATAACTCCTCCTAAGGTAGATCGTCTAATGGACGAGATACTTGACCACAACTGTTATTTGAAGGTAAATACAGATTACACAAGCCGGTTCAAGTATAAGCAGCGAGCAACAGATTTAAGAACCCTGAGTTTGATGGAGAGGGAGGTCCTTCACCATGTCAATGCCAGCACGGAAGTGCAGTAACTTAGCTTCCAAGACTTGCTTAAGGCATTTCCTGATTTCACAGAGGAATGTCTACTTGAAATTTGCAGGGATGGATCCGACTTACATCAAGGAGAATATCAATAAAACTATTGTTCTGGGTACACTCCCTACGGCCATGGTATCTTGTATTAATGATATTATTATGATGTCGAATGACACCCGAAAAGAAACAGAGTCCAAATTTGCATCCAGGTTGGTATTCCCACTGTATCTGTTGTTAAGCATGCTCAAATGATTTGTGCTGACATGCATGGATTTAGAACATATTGGGCTATTTCCCAATTCCTTGATATGTATGCAAGGGTCTTGCCAATGAGGACATGCGAAAGCTTTCACCTCATCATGCTACTCCTTTTCGGCTACATGCCCAACCACTATAAGAGAAGGTTACCTATAGTGTCTAGTATAATGTCAACGTTTTCGACACAAGCAAAACCTGTCAAACTCCAATTACTGTCACAATCGTGATAGTATACTTGTCGTGATCGTTGGTCACAAACATGCCACAATTGTGGCAAACTTTGTGTCAAGATTGTCACTTCAATTTCTGTTGTAAACATTGACCCAAAGTCAATTTCTAGCTATGTAATATTGTAAATAAAATCAGATCTTTGACTAATTTGTGAAGTAAATGAAGCATGTATGAACAACATTGCACCAACGTTATGGCAAGTTAGTAACAACATGATAGGTAGAATTTGACGATTATAAAACAAGCAATAACAAATTTTGTGGTAAATTGTGTGACAAGTTTGTGTCTAAAGAATATCTAGTTTTGAAGCACTTTTTGCAACAAGTTGTGGCAAAAAGTCAAAATATACGTGCATTTTGGATTTGATAATAGTGTCAAACTTGGAAATAAATTTCTAAATCCATGTAGCAATTGGATTTATAATGCGTTGTAGTATTTTGATTTTTCCAGAATTAGCACGAGCAGGAGTTACAAAAAGTCAAAGCAAAAACATTTATTGATCAAACATTTATTTCGAACATATCAAGTGCTCGAGGGCAACAGCCATTAACCCAACAAAATAATTCCAAGGCTAGAGTTTTATGCATTCTCAATTGCCAGTTGCTAACCTTAGTTGATGTAAGCCAGGTCTTACAGGTCTGATGTAAGCCAGTTTATTGAACCTTAGGGATCATAGTTTTTTATATAGCGCCCCATATCTTCTGAAAATATCGCTCTTAAAGTGCAAAGCTTACTCTTGGCCTGCTCTCTGGATGATTCTATTTATTCTCTGGCAGGCTTGGTGGCTCCTGGCTCATGGGCAATGCCTGGATGGCCATCATACCATTAACATGTCCATAATTCTGTCCACACATCTTGGATCTGAAATTAGAAATATCAATATATCCTCAGTTCTATAGCTTTTCAAGATATCGTACAAGCAACATACTAAATCTATGCAACAAAGGAGCTGAATCAACTTGATCTTACCAAGAACAAATGCAACATTGATACTTGGGAGGTTTTGGAGGAAGGCAAGGCTTAAAATGCATATCCATAACCTCATGATTGTTAGGATGACAACAACAATAGCTGCAATTTGTTCAATGCTAATACTAATTTTCCTCCACTATTTTTTAGAAAGATAGGATAACCCTGCAGGCAAGAAGAACAACCAAATGGTACCACTTCCATTATTTTCGGATGTATCAATTCATATCACTATAATTTTCTCAGGATGTACAAGGCAGGAATGTCTTGGAATTGAAAAATACTAGATTGACTATGTATATTTTTTAATCTGATAACATCTTGATTTCCATAAAGTTGGTGGACAATTATCTGATCTCTATAAGCGCGGCTTATGACGTCCATGCCAATTTTAAAATTTGTAAATCTCTACTATATCTGCTGCAGAGGCAATGGCAGTAAGATCCAAACAATGTATTCTTCTACTAGCCAGAATATATTCACTTAAGTACCATAAAAAGCATGACGATTGTACACTCTATCCACCATTTGAATAGCAATTTCATTTGTTTCCATGAATAATTTCATTCTTGATATTATAGCAGGCCCTTTCCCACACTTGATATTCACATAATTCTGCATATGCATCAAAAAGCTGTCACACATACTTTTTTCACTTTAAAACACAGAATTACATTGCCTGCTATAGTTCCCTACAAAGTTCTCTATGACTTTCAGGACCAAACCCAATGATTAGCAAGAGGGAAGAAAAATTACGTGATTTTGCATACTTTGAGGATAGGATAGTCTTACACATGCCACTTTCTGTTACTGCCTATCCTTTCTACCGTTGTAGCTACTCCAACCAGGTATACCTTCTCAATGTATGGATTGCATGCCAATGCTCCTGGCACAAATTACTTGTAACGATGTGTCACAATTTTGAGCACACCCTAAAAGTTGCATGCAATCCCTGCCAAGCATTTCTGAGTGTATCAGGCCTCTATTGATGCACGGGAAGTGAACACATGATTATGGCTTTCCAGAACAGAAGATAATTAATGGCCTATGACATTTTTCTATGGGTCTAAATCACAAAGCACATAATGTAAGTACTAAGAGAGTCCTCAAACCAGAAGAAAAGGGAAGCTACACTATCTGATGCTTGTTCACAAGTACTTACGAAATTTGTTCTGACGGACAGGAGCCCTCCAAAACCCTATTCCTTTTTATGTCCAGCGGTGGTATCCCTTCGCATTGGTAAGCCTTGTTGCAAGATCTATAAATCGTTACCATGATTCTTAATCTAGTACCTACATTGGTTTTGTAGTGTTCCAGCATGAACATTTTTGCTTGGGTTGTCAATAAATTGGATAAATTTGCAACGTAAGTTTCCATTGAAGAACCGAAGTCATCATGTATTTTATACAAATCTATGCTTCAATACCATGCATGACTTTGCAAATATGAAAATGCCCATTTAAACATGTAAAAACAACTATACCCAAAGCAACTATTGCGAAATTTATTCTATGGCAATTTTGAGACGAATTCTGACCTTTGCTACAAACTAGATGCCAGATGATCTTGCTTCTACTTTTGCCAAGCAATTCTGCAATTTCATGCTTTCTTGCTCAACTTCAACTCGCGTCTCTGTTCTGCAGATCCATCATACAAGGATTAGCATTGTTTCATGATCATAACAATATAATGACATGCCTAGCCAACATGTCCTTCTTATTATATAAATTTGAATTAAAATTATAAGGAATACACTGAACTGTTAAGATATAATCTTATTGCATTTGGATTGACAGAGTTGACATAAATTTTAACCTCTAGAGGCTTGTATTCCAACCTGACAAAGTTCAAGAGCTACATTAATTTTTATGGACTCTATAGCAGGATAGCCTGCTGGCCTCGCTCAAAAATTTAGTTCATTTACAGAAGGCGCAACATTAGCTCACCTTTAGCTTCATCCAATGTATGCTTCTAAATACTGCAACTTGATAAGCTGGATCTTTGGAGACAAAATCTTCTGCACTTGCTGTTGATTATCCAAATTAAAGTGTTAGGGTACTCCATTTTGTGATTTCTTGGTCAGTAGTAGAAAAGTAAAAACAGGTTTATACGTCTGCGCTCACGATTTTAGGTCTTCCGAATCTTGACAATAATTTTCTTCAAGCCAAGATCCAAGCTTCAGAAAATACCTAAATCATCCTTTGAATGGTAAATTGCTTGAACAGATGAAGGTAATTTTTTAGCCTATAGATCTAAAGATTCACAAAAACTCGAATTAGAGTTCTAAAAATTCTCACTTATCTGACGCCACACCAGCCTCCAAAGAATGGAATAGAATAGAATAAAATCTTTATCATCCACAGAGGCCAATTGGCCTATGGGACCTGTACAAGACAAACAACAAGCGTATTACGGCCCGGATGAAAAGATCCCCTTGGGGAAAAACCATGGCGGCAATGCGCTTGCTGGTATACAAAACAAAGGGATGTCATCCCAAGCTAAGTGAGCAAATGAAGCCGATGGCGTTCATCTAGAACCTCCTGAAGATATGATCCAAGAGTTCCTACCACTTCAGTGTTGAGCAGGAGATGGAGTGGCTGTCCCGGGATCACTAATTGCGAGTACCGTGCTCTAATCCGTTCATGAGAGGGGCAGGTTTGCAGAGCATGGCACTCGTCCTCAAGGACCCCCTGGTGGTAGCACTGACAAGTCCTATCCTCATGCGCTTCCCTTGCTCATTGCCCAGTGTCAATGGGGAGGTGGTGTCCTCCCATTCGGATGGAGGTGATCAGCCTACGCTTTTTCATGGAGAGAGGGGTGAACAGGTACTGCTGGGCCCCCGCCTAAGCGTGGGATTCACTTGTTCTCTATAATGCCCGAGCTTGACCTGTGCCAGGACCTCGGCGTCCCAGAGCTTGCCAAGGAAGCAGGTGTCCAGGTAGGCTTTCAGCTCGTCGTGGTCCTTCTTCGTGTGGGCTCATACACACCTGTGTGTCTGGACCTGACATTGGAACAACCACTGTGCCTGCTTGTCTTTCCATCAAGATTTGAGGCGCTGCGGGCCCATTGCGACCGCCAAGACTGCTCTTGGTAGCCGGTCTTCATCCATCCGAGCCACCTTTTGGAAGTAGAGCAGGTGGCTACACATGGCTGCTCTCTGGAGGGGAGGAAACATGTCTCCTAGAGCAGTATTTGATACGGCACCGTCTGCTTTACCCCAAGGGCGCGCACTAGAAAAGCTTTCTGCACTCGTTCGAGATCTCCCCAGGTGGCGGCGAAAATGACCGGGCCCCAAACTTCCACACCATACAAGAGAACCGACTCTACCAGAGCCCTGAAGAGGCGTGACTGGTGCTCCCAGGCATACAACTCGGCCTGATAACTGGTATTCTGCATGGCGTGCAAGGCCTTCCAACTGGTTGCTACCCGCAGTTGGATGCAGCTATTCCATGGATAGAGATTTTATAATACCTTTCTCATGATACCAAGATTGGAAATGTCTAGCACGAATCGTTCCTAATTCTCAAATAGCAGATCGTCCATGGCCAATGTGCAGAAGCTCGTTGCCGGAAGAAATGATAGAGGACTTTTCCCTCCAAAATTGGCCATAGTATATATGTCGTATATAATCATAATGTCCACCCATGCATATTTTTTTGTATAAATTTAGGATGGGTGCCGAACTTATGGGGAAAATGAAAACCCCCCTAAAATATCAAACCTGGAGCATCCTCGTCACCTATTTGGTTAGAGATAAGGTTCGCTCGCAGGCTCTTATGAGGGGTAAGGGGTTGGCGAGCCCGCTAGGGCGAGCCAGTTCCACACCCCGCGTAAGGGCCTGTGGGCGAACCTTCTCCCACGTAATGTTCAGGTGGAGCCATATTTCAACCATTCGATGCAATAAAGTAACGCGTGGCAGTCACATCTCACTCCAATTTTTCACGCGATGAAGCGCAGACCATTATTGAATGTAAGACTTGCCTGTAATCAGCGAAATATGGCTCTATCCAAACGTTACGTGATGATAGACAACTCGACCTTGCTCCAAAACTCTAAACCTTGCTGGTGACGCATTGGGCATTCTTCCTAGCAAGGTATAAGGATTGTCACAAAATAGATAAAGCTTTATCACGATGATGTATGAAAAGGTCCAACAATTTTTTGAATATTAAGGGCGAGATTCCACTTGCACGGAAATTTTTAGGGCTTCTATTTGGAACTGTCGGTTCTTCCACAAACTAAATGAACAAATTTATGTGGACTGATTCCATTAGCTTATAGTGATAATTAAGTAAATGGAATCATGGATCAATAGGTCGACCTCTGATTCCATCATATGCGACCAAACAGCCACTCTATCAGGCCGACCCCCCCCCCCGGGTAATAATTCCATAAACAAATCGGAAGATGCTCGTAAATACATGTCAAGATAATTCTTCATGGTATTTACCCGCTTTCAAAATGTCACAAAAAATCCCATGACGGTTAGAAGCATCTTATCACCTCCATGCCCTCTCGTCGATGCTAGGTCATCTTTATGAAGAAAAACTACCTACTGCAAGTGGAATGATTGTTTGGTTGTTTTAATGGTATGTCAACGTAGTATAAAAACACTTAATTGACGCCCCTAGTGGAATCTCAGCCTAAGTTAAAATTCAAACAAACTGTTCCATATTAAGAAAAAATTGTAACAACTTAGTTCTACCATTGTTCCACAGTTGTTTTGATTCGGTTTATAGAATGCATTACAAATTTGATACAAATGTGTCACTGCTTTGAAAAACCATTTTCCGCTATGTCCTTGACACAATTATGGACACAAAATAAGGACTTTCTGTCAAGATAGTAGTAATTGTCACAAAATTGTCACTAGTATTATGACTTGACACAAGGGTTGACACTATACCCCTATCCTCTTGTAACTGTCTCCATAGCTTAGTGCAGATCGAGGATGGCGGCCAAATTTACATCGGCACCTAGGAAGCCCTTGGATTTGAGAACAAGAAGCGCATCAAGCAGTACAAGTACTTTATCACTGATGCCCTCGTTAATAGAAGTGAAGCCAAAGCATTTCTCCTTGCCATCTCATCCAGGAAAGAAGTGCATGATGCTCGCCTGGGATTGCACCCGTGATCGGAAGGCTGACAAGAAAAATTGAAAGCATAGGAAGAAAATGTTCGGGAACAGTATGAAGTACCATGGATGCAAATGGATGGGGATGAACTCTTCCCGCCACAACTAAAAACGTCCTTTGCGTTTTATGTGCAGCAGTTTGTTCCGCAAGATGGATGCGTGTTTGACGTCTTTTCATGTGGTACGTTTTCTGGGATTGCTTTAATTTAGGAAAAGAAGAGCGTGGCCCTAAAACATAATGATAAGAAAACACGGTTCCTTCAAAGCTTATTCATCTACCATGGCAAGCTAGCACTGAAAGATCGAGAGGCGAAAGGTGAAGGTGAATTGGGAGATGTTGATCAAGACGGGGAAGAACCTTTTGGAGCAGCTTAGGACACAGACATAATGAAGGAGACATTGATACTTGATGACTTAGATGATATTATAAGTAAATTTGACGGTGGTGAGTATGCCGATACATTAGAAAGATGGAGGAGAGGACAAACCAGAGATGACACAGCGGACCATATAAACAAGGGTATAGCTAACATGGAGAGGGATCTTGCTTCTGTAGGGTCTCTTTTCTGAGATTTGGAATTTAAACGTCCTCATGCCTCTAATAGGTTGTGAATCTATCCCAGGTGAACCAATGCAAGAATCAACGGGCGAGGTAATGGAAGACCTGCTAGATGAGGATGCGGATTTCTCTACCAAATCTCACGATTTCATTAATCTCTACAATAGCATGCGACACAGACCACTGGGGCCCTTGATTGGTCCTCTAGAGGAGAGCCTTGTAGAGTACGCCGATGATCTGTAAAAGGATATCCCAAAGGCAACCGACTACACGGATATGGATACGGATGATTGACAAAGGGGAATCAAAACTGCTAGTTAATAATGATGGGTCTTCGGAAGGTGAATCTCCATTAAATGTACAGTAAGAATGCAAATAATCAAATATGGATTCCCTTTGGACTGATCGCCATTGCGGTTTTCACAAGCTTGATGGTCGCTCCTGGATGCTACTATCTGCGTTGTACACAATAGTGATATATATAATAAACTAATTTTTTGCCTCAGCTTAATTGCCATTGCATTTCTTCTAAGCTTTGGGTGTGCTGTAATTATTGGATTACGAATGCCCTTGTCAATATTTTGCATTTTTTTGTTGTAAAGTCATGCTACACGAAATCGCTATGACGATCGACTAGACATTCTATCCCGTACTTTGAAGCACAGATAATACTTTGGTATATTAAAAAAGCAGACGAATCTTGGCATCGGTGAGTTTGACCGGAAGCGAAGCTCATTAGTTCACAAATGTTTAGTAACCTGAAGGCTTTTTTGCTCCAGAGGGCCTATGACCATCTACAAACTACTCTTTATATGCCTGCTGCAAGCTACTTGGAGCAAAATGAGTGCATTTTTTTCTCAAAATAATGAATTGGTGCTTTGAAGCTGCATACTTCTGCAGTATCTACTGTACTCTTCCAGGGAGAGGCCTCTGTCGTCTTTCTAATGGTAGAGGAGTTCGTCCAGGTTGCCCTTTGGCTCCATTGCTTTTTACAATAGTGGCAGAGGTGCTCTCACAATTGTTCTCTAGTGTTGTTGAGGATGATGTGATTAGAGGTCTATCTATGGAGAATGGCTCTCAAGAAACTATTAATTAGTATGCAGATGATACATTTTTATTCTTGATAGCAGATAATGATAATCTTCAAAATGAAAAGCTTTTGCTTGACACATTTTCCTTAGCCTATGGAGTTTTGGTCGGTTGGCAAAAATGTTTTGCTCTGTGGACTCTAGATGATGAAGTCCAACCATGTGTTCTTGCCTACCTAAGGTATTGCCTCATGGGAAGGCAACCAAGCTTCTTGGTATCCCTGTGGGTATTCATGTCTCAATTCTGATGCTTGGGATGTCATAATAGAGGGGTTGCGGAGGCACCTTTTTTGGTCGGGTATTGCTAGACTCTTTATGCCTAGAAGGGTAACAGTTGCTAAGCATGTCTTAAGCAACACACATGTCTATATGGCTTTACCATTCTTGCTTCCCAATCAAAGTTTTCAGGAGATAGTGGGTGTTATCAGAAACTTTATTTGGGGTGGAAATGAAACAAGGGCTGTAATAAAGGTTGCATGGTCGAAGCGTATAAAACTTAAGTTTGCTGGAGGTTTGAGCATGACAGAATTACATTTGCGGAGTAAGGTCATGATCTCAAAATTAGGCTTCTCATGGGTAACGATGATTCTCCTGGGTTACGACTTATTGCACAGACTCTTACCCACTGTATCCCTTTTGGTAAAGTCACACTTAAACTGTTTTTCCATGTAGTCTATTCTATGAGTTGCGGCCTTATCATAATGCTTCACCATTTTTTAAGGGATTGTTAGACTCTTGGCACACAGTCAAAACATTATTTCACACCAGTCCAACCGCGTGTGCTCAGTTGAATGCACCTTGTTGGTGAATCTTCATGACAGATAATGCACCACTTTATTTTACAGTGCACCCATTGACTCAAAGACGTTGGAAAATGACTGGAATCTTAACAATTGCAGCATGGTATGACTCAGGCCAGTTGCTGACATGGGAGGCTTTTCAGTTAAAGTTTTTGTTGGGGCGATGGATAGAGCTCTTTGGCAAGAAGTAGTTGACTAGCTACATCCTATTCTGCCACACGAAGAAAATATTTTTGTATGGGTTTGTCGTGAGGAGGTTAAGGAGTACAAACTGTGAACGCTATGTATAAGTTGTTGCTTGACAATGATATTTTTCCTCCTTCTAATAAGTCACCCCTTCAATTTCTTCCTCTTCAATGTTAGCAGATGTGGTATTGGAAATCGGATAAGCTACTTCATCCTAAAGTGGCAGTTTTTTGGTGGCAGATTCTTCATAGATGTCCACAAGTTTAATCCTACAATATCAGACCAGTATCCAGTATACAAGCATGGATCTTATGCTTTTGGCAAATTTACCCAAGTACCTAGACGGAGTTACAAAGCTAGCCTTTTCATCTAGCAGTAGGATGGCTACTTTGAACTATCTGGAAAAGACGAAGACTACTACTCTTCAATGGCCTGGATGTTGCAGATAATCGTGCTATTCAATGGCCTGACAATGTGAAAGTCCATTCATTCCAGCCACGGGTTAGTCCACTTTGCCCTATATGCAAGTTGTTGCCAGAGATTAATGAACATTGCTTTGTTTTGTGTGACAATGTTCATACATCATGGGTATAGGTTCAAGCTTGTTTTCAGTCGCGTCTCAACAGTCAATGAATTCTCCTTGGTTGACTCCATGGACGTTGGCCGAGACTTAAGAAACTAGCGTTCTATATTACACGAGTGTTGGCCTGCTGGACCATTTGGAAAAGCTGGTGCCACCTAGTATTAAGAAATGCGTCCCCTACTCCGGATCATATACTTCAGGAGATTAAATATAAATTACATGATCGGTATTTAGCATCCACACTGTCTGATAATGATAAATATGAGATTTGGGGATCTTACCTTCATCTCATTTAATTGTTATTCAAAGTGTTGTAACTTTTTGAGTTTATATTTATCTAAACATATATAATTCTGTTTCATTTTTTCTTTTTTCTTTTTTTTTTTTCTTTTCCGTGTTCTGTGCCGCAATCTAAATGCGGCGGAGAACGCCACGTCCATCGCTGGATTTAGGGAAGCAAGGATCCGGCCAGGGACGTCTTCCAGGGATTTCTTCCTCCGCAAGCTATGCCGTCAGTGTCTTCCTTTGCTGATGGTGATGTTTCCAACACCCGAGGAACTATCCGACTCTTCCGGAACAAGGAGCTATCCGACTCTTCCGACTTCCCAACAATCGAGCAGTTTCTCATAGCTTCAAGGATAAATCTTCTAATGGCAAAACATGGTCAGTGCTGTTGTTTCATTCAGTAGTTTGGGGGTTTGAAGTTCTTTTTTAATATAATACTAATTTCTGAAGAAATGCCTTTGATTTGGAAGCGCATTAGATGCTAAATCTTAGATTACCAGAAAAGAAATAAAAAAGAAAGGATAAAACTTAATCCTAGGGCGGCTTCCACTACGTGGAAATTTCTGACCAGGACATGAAGGACCTGTACCATTATGGAATGTTCCTCTGCTGTAATTAATCTTGGGCATTGATGAGTTCTCTCATTTTTATTGGGGGGAGTGTCTGTAAGAGAAACCAGAGTGGTAACATTTCTTGTGAGATAAAATTGGCAGCACCACAATCTGTGGCCTTGGGACTCTCTGCCTTTGTGTAAAACAACTCTAGTTATCGAAATCAATCTTATGGAAATTGCTGCTGTTTGAGAACCACATATTTATGACGAATATAGAAGTGCCTCTTTTTAGATTGGGCCAGAGCATCACACTTAAGGTGACCCTGTTGACTGTCATAATTGGCAGCAAACTAGATTTAGTTTAGGGCAAGAATAGATCAATAGCACAATCTGCTACAAAAGTCTTTAAACTTTGAATCGTACAAAACCAAATAAGTGGTGGGTCATGGGACCTTCAACAGCTTTTTTGATAAGGTGGGTGCTGTTCTATTGCAGCTAAGTCAATTTGAAACTTGGAATCTGTACTAAGGATAAGGCCTAGCAATTCTTTCTAACTCTTTGTTAATATACTATATAAGTTCGTTAAGAATTGAGGATTATCAGTCTTCATTACAGACGAGTGCTCATATCTATGCCGTTAAAGTGCTATATGTTTTGCAGTTTTTTTTGAGCTGATGAATATAAAAATACCTCTTGCATTATGCTTGAAAGGTTTGGATGTTTTACTGAAGACTTGGTGAGGGTGTATGCACGGCATGCCTTCATAAAAACAAAATTGTCCATCGTGATATGAAAAGAGGGAACGTGCTAGTGGATGCAGATGGCATAGTGAATTTGGCACAGATCTGGGCGACTGCAAATCTCTTGCTTTTCCAGGTAACTCAGGTAACAAATAGCATTTATCATTTTCAGATCATCTTAGGAAATACAAATGCAGGAGCAAGATGATTTTGATTCTCTAACTACTTCTTTACTTGATGGACAAAGAAATCATCAATCTCAAGTATCAGGTCAACCTATTGCATAAAGAAATCATCAATCTCAACCCTTTCAACTCCTATCTATCACGCTTATGAGGTTGGGCTATAGGGTTACTCCAGAATCAATATAATGAAGGTAATCCCACGTGAAGCGGAATGACTATGTTCTTTATCTATGCTCTGCAGACCAAGATGCTTTCACATGATGACCCATGCCCATTCTCGTGCCTATTCTGTGTGCTTATGCAGATTGCCAACATCAAGTGGATTCATCAATTTCGTTGAGTTCTGAGCTTTCAGAAACATTAGCTGGAATAGTAGCAGTGTATGCCAGGTATGGCAGTATAGCAGTCTGGAGAATGCCTTTGTTTGACCAAATGGCTATGAATAACATTATTTCTGGTTTGCGATCCTTGCAGCATGTGCCCATCATGCGAAATTGAACCAAATATTTCAAACACTATTGAAGACGTGATGTAGTGTTATTTTGCAGTTTTCTAGTTGCGTGCACATATTACGATATGGCCCTATTTGGGTTTCATAATATCTGATACCTCGGAGCAGCCCAATTGCATTGTCGATTGTCTGGGCAGTAGAAGGCATAAAATTGTGCATCCTTCTGCTATAATTTTGAGATGTCACAATTCTAACAAGATGGAAATCTGAAATATTTTGAAATGAAAGTGGCAACAAAATGGTTTTTGCAGACTCGAGTCTACCTCCATTGCCAAAATTTTAACTTCGTGGCTCAAAAATGACAAGGAAATTGAGTAGAGACGTGCATGATAAACTAAATAAGATAAAGATGAAAAAGGATAACGAATTGACTGATTGGCTAATGAAACAAGCACTTAGGAGCCTGTTTACCATCATAAAAAATTATGTCAAAGTTTAAGAATTTTGATGGAATATTGAGGAAATATATGGAAAAAGCTTTCGTTTCTTCCACGTTGCCTTGCACATTGGGCCTCCTTTGCACCATTTAGACCAAAAGAAATGTTCGCGGCGGCCTTGGCCGCCGCGATAAATTTCTTGTTTAATATAAGTTATATGTCCTTCAAAAAAAATATCACAATTGGGTCGCTTAAACTTCGATGGCACGATTTCTTACTTCCACATAGTCTATGCCAATAACGAGAAATACTATTCTGGTCCTTCGATCCAGAGTTGAAGTAGCACGCTCCCCAATTGTGATATTGTAGAGTAAGCTCGTTGGGAAGGAATTATTTGTTCGGATAATGAAATCCAGTTCATTTGATTCAATTTAATTTCATTCGTTTGTTGGATGCTGCCTAGCGGCGTGACGTTAAAAACTCTTCTTCTTCTTCTTCACAAGAACTTAACTTTAATACAATACAATACAATGTAGGCTAAAACTACATTAATTCCTTGTTATTTTTTGGCGGTGCTTATTTTGGCTCCTTAAACCAAGGCCTCGTGACCAAGGGTATTCACCGTCTACGTGGCACTGGGGTATTCAAATAAGTGAATTCCCCTCTGCTTGCATGGCACGCTTATGTGGAAGCCTCAACCAAAGCACCTGCCAAAGGCAGCGATAGGCGGCGGTGTGGGAATTTGGAATGTACAGGGGTATTCACTCATGTGAATCCCCTTTATGCCATGTGTACAGGGGTATTCACTCATGTGAATCCCCTTTTGGGCTGCCACGTCATTAAAAGGTATTCACAAGAGTGAATACCCACTTATTCGCTCCTGCAAATAACCACACGAGCCTCTCGTTTCGGGAGCCAATAAAGTGCGCGATTTTTTGGGGCTTAAAAAAAGAAAAAATTGGGATGGACAAACAAAACCCTAAATTTGTCGGACAGGGTTTAAGTTCTGCCGCATCTGAGTAGAAGAGGAAAAGAGCAGCATAGAATGATGAGTGTAGAAGAAGATGGTGGTTATTCAGGCGGAGAAGAGAACGGTGGCAGCGAGAATGAAAATGTTAGTTGTAGCGGAAGTGATGAAGATTCGGCTGCCGGATTGCACATGCCATCTGCATACAGTCGAGCTTTTGAAAAAATTATGGACAAATCCATCCCGCATTCTTCTGTTACAGATACCATGGTAACCTTGATTAAATTCCAATTCCAAATGGTTACGCCCTATGCTTTCGGCTCAGTTTATTCTTCTGGTGCAGGGACCGGTCCTGGCAGCTCGTAAAAATCTCGTGATTAAAAAGCTAGAAGCAGATGCTATTGACAAAAAATCCAAGTCGGAAAATGCATCTTTAAAACGGGAGGTATTTCATATATGCATGCTCAGTTGACAAAGACTTTATTCAAGTTACTGTGTGGTGTGGAAAGCAGTGCACTGCATTTTCTCGTTTCAAATTTTACTAAGAAGAATGAGTAATGGCTTGTGTGAAAAGAAAAAGTAACTTGTTTGTTCGAAAATAAATTGTTGCATAGGCTCTGAAATTTGAGAATTTTGTTTTGAGCTTTGCTATGCAATCGTACATGTCTGGCTATTTCAGTGCATGAAATTGTCTTTTTGAAACTAATGGCAATAATTTATGCTACTGTACACATCAAGCCCAAGATCAAGGAGCGCCTGTGTCAGTCTAATTGATGAACTTTACCTATACCTTCCGGGCAATGAGAATTTGTTTTGAAGTAAGACTCCAGCATGCATGCTCCTATTGCAAGATCGGTGTACTGGAGCATGAATACATTGTTTAACATCGAAATTGTTTGCACAAGTTCTGGCCCAAAGGGGTAGCAGTAACTGCTGAACTTCAATATCTCCCTTTCTTGACAAGTATTTCTCAGGTTCAGAGTAAGGAGGCATTGCACAGTAACTTCACCAATATTTTGTCCGAATTGTTAGAAATCTGTTTGTTACGCTACACTTACATTGTCGATCAGCCTCTTAACAATGGCATTTAAGTCCTAACGTAGGACTTAATACTTTGCCAAAATCTACAGTTTAACGTCACTCAGCTGCTCCCCAACCACACGATTAAGTTCTGAACTTCATTTCCGTCAGTAGTTGCAGTTTGTCAAGAAGACGGCTCGAGACTGTATAGAAGGAGTAGAAACGTTTTCTAGCTGTTTTGTAAACGCATTGCAGGAAAAGTGCACTTGTCTTTAAGGCGTCTGAGCATTAGCGTAATATCTTTCTAATGCCAGAATAGGGAGAATGAAAAGCGACTGGGTCAGAGAGTAATCTGTAACATTAGGTGCATGGAACTATACTAGGGGGTGAACTCAATGCAAAGTGTACTGCTAAGGTGATTTGCAAATGTCCTAATTTTATTAGGCTGTCAGCTTAACTAAACTTAAGTTGTTGGCTGTTATCATATGAATGGTAATACCTAGTTCATATTTTTCTATGGAACTGTGGAAGAAGTTATTCATTGCAATGCGGAGGAAGTCGTTCTTTGCAATGTTGGAGATAGCTTTTGTGGATCTGGCAACCAGCAAATTCTTTGAACGGGTAGACCCTGTTTGGAGCTAAGCACTCAGGAGACTTATACAAATGGCTTACAACTCTCTTGATTGCACATACCCGGCAACTTGTTTCCATGAACTATAAGTTCGTATTGAGCTAGAAATCTGATTATAGTGCCACAATAGCGTACATAAATGAAAGATGATGCTACTTATGCATTATCCCGTTGTTGTGCAAGTTTCTAGAACAAAAGTTAAATCATTACATGTTCAGTTTATACTTATGCATAACGCTGTATTTGTGCATTTTAGATCCGGGAGAAAGCGTACACGATACCAAAGTCTTATCGTGATTCAAAAGAGATTGATCTTGTAAAAGTGGCTACAAAGGGTGGTTAGTATATCTTGTCTTCGTTTTTAGTTTGTTAGAGATCTGGAGGAACCTTTGACACATGATTGTTTTTTTCCTGCAGTGGTGACACTCTTTAATGCAGTAAGTTTCTAGTTTTTGATGTACTGGCTTGATAAAGGTTTTTTTTTCTCAGTGTTCTTTCTTTTTGCAGGTAAATAAAGCCCAAAGGATTCAAATTGATAATAGATCGCTGAAGTCATCTGAAGCTAAAGGTTTGTCCATGATGCATTCATTTGACAATACATATCTTCTAGACAGCAGATCCAATAGAGACTGGCATGTTTAATATTCAGAGGTTGTGAAGAAAAGAAAAGCAGCATTTTTATCAGAAATAAGAGGAGTCTCTAAGGCTGGTACATTGGGAAACCAAGCGAAGAAGCACCAGGTAACATATGCTATTCAGTTTTAGACTGATATGTATCATTAATGGCTGGGTGTATGTCAAACAAATCAGCCAAATCCTGGGAACTGTTTAATGTCTGCATAGTATTGGGTAGTTGGTTAGATAAATGCCACCAATTTGATTTTTGCTATGCCTCCAGAGAAGAAACAAATTATTCCTTATCAGAAGCATTTTTAAGGATATTATGAAAGAGCAATGATGATTTTTTGCATGCTAAGGATTTTTCCGAAAATGTCAAGATGACGGTGTACTCGTGTTAAGCATTAAGGAGAATTGTGTTCTTTATGGAGAACCATCATTCTGATAGTTACAAAGGGTTTGTTTGCTTTAATAGAGTGTAGATGATGAGGAGCCTGGCTGGTCAGTTTTGCAAGATTCATTCATGTTGGGAAAATCCAATTTGAAAGACTGGGATAAGAAAGTGGTAAGCATTAAGTTTTTGTTATAATTGGGATTCTGTTTTGTCTTTGTTTTCATTATACTCTTTTGTTTCAGGATGTTGGATTGGACTCGCATCAGAATTTTGAGGACTCTGAATCTGATGACTCGAGCTCGGAAGGATGAGTTTGAATTTCATTATTTGGATTTCAACAATTTATTCTGACGATTTTAAGCTGGATCTTTCCTTGTATGGAGGGAGACTGAAGAATGTCAAGACTGCAACGCAATCAGATCAGACAGTTCCACTGCAGTGGAGTACTGGTTTCAGCACGTGAAGATTAACCTATGGTGTTTTCGCCTTGGAGATGCTATTATTGAATGTTAATGAACTGTTATTACCGTAAAATTGGGAGAAACTGAATCCATGTACCATATGATGGCTTAATGTGAAAATCACGAAATCTGTTATGTACGAGCACTGAACTGTGAAATTATGTGGCTACTCGTATCAAAATGATATGCTTTTCAAAACTGTAAACATGCAGGGGCTGTTAAATAGCCATAATTGACTGGCTTTATCAGGGGTCAAACTTTCATAACTGCTGCCTTTTGCCCTCTTGGAAAATCTGTATAAGAATCATGACCACTGTATATGTTGGCATGGCAATTAATTTCTTTAGTTTGAATTTTCCATATTTTGTTTGTAATAGGGATGGAGGTTTTGGTACACGCAAAAATAGGGTGGCCGCCTATGGCAGGCATTCTTTCTAGGAATCACTGATTCTTAGGCCGAGATTCCACTAGAGATGGTGGCATTTCTCTCTTTTACTGCAATTGCTATCCATTGTGATTTCATTAGGGCTAGATTCCACTACGGCAGCGCAGTTATCTGATATTTCCCTTTTGATGCTGGAACTTCCAACTCCCAGCACTCACCTGCCGTTAGTTAATCCATCATTTTTGGCAATTATAGACTAAACCGAACCTGATCCCAGGCCTTAATTGCCCACCTTATTTGTCGCTAATGGAATCTGAGGTCTGGCGGAGTTTTGCAAG